>JARWLF010000820.1:0-12788 GCA_029853055.1 Scenedesmus sp. KT-U
ATGCTGGTAGAAGGTCGCTTGACTGCTGCCACTTTGTCACTAGCAGCAGCAGCAGCAGCAGCATTGACTTGAACATCACAGCTGACATCAGGACTGCTAGAAGCCATTCTCCTGCCACTGCTGCTGCCACCTGTCGCTTGTGCTGCTGCTACTGCTGCCACTTTGGCACTAGCAGCAGCAGCAACGCGTATACCACAGCTGACATCAGGACTTTGGGAAACCGATCTCCTCCCACTGCTGCTGCCATCCCTTGCTGCTGCTGCTGGCAGCTTGGCAGCAGCAGCAGTGGTCTTTGTCAACTCCATCTGTGCCAGCTTTGGTATCTGACCCATCTTGTCATGATCCCATATTGCTGCTAACCGCCTGCATAACTCCTGCCTGTGATGTGCACAGTATGACAAACGCACATCAATAAAACAAGATAAAGCAACCCCTGGGCTTTGCAAGTCAGCCATAAACATCACATGCATAATGCAGCAATCAAATTTCAGCAAGCACCAATATCTACACCATCGTTGGTCAGAAGATAAGGAAAAAATCCACAGTCCCTTGGGTGCACAGAGATTCAAATAAATCCGGGCTTGCAAGTCACATATAAGCATTACATGCATATCAAAGATACGTAGCAAGCAACATGCAGCAAGCAGCAACTTCTATATCAGAAAGTTGTAACATTAGGAAAACCTCCACAGTCTCTTGAGTTCACATAGATAGAAATAAATCGTATGTGTAAGTCAATCATATCCTATTACATACAAAAATTGCAGCAAACGACATATAGTAGAATGCAACAAAAGTCACATGAGCATGAAGATATAATTTACAATATCGTAAGGCATATATATCTATAATCGCTCAACAACCTACCTATAAGCCTGAGCATCTGCATTTGGATTCTCGTTCAGCAATGCATACTCCTCAGCAACAGCACCGCCCCTAGTCTTCCATACATTATAGTAGTACCCGTTGATCTGATGCACCGACCGGTGGCGGAGATAGTTTCGTCCGATGTAACGAAACTTGCGATATTTGTGCAACATGCCGAGGGCGAAGAGAATCTCTTCTTGAGGAGACCAGGTTAGGCTGAGTTTGTAGCCTAGGAGGGATACACCAAGGGCCTGCAGCAGCAGTAGCAGCAGCAGCGGTAGGTGGAGCAGGCGGTGCATTGTACGTGCATTGCACTCAAAGAACGTGCATTGTTGCGCATTTGTATACATCCATGTTCCAAGCACATGAAACTTGTTTTTGATGCTGTATTCTGGCCACATTTACTTTCTCATCACACAATGCAGCATATCAGGCACACGAGAAACAGGAAACTTGATAATGCACACCTTTGCTAGCTGCTGCCCCATCTGTTGATCCGTCTCAGCCAAGCTTTTCTCCAGCAGCAGCAGCCGCTCAGCACCAGTAGCTTTTGTCTTGTACAACTCCAAGAATGCACCATTGGATGCCATCAGTACTGCATTAGGGTTTGACGCATTACTGCCTCTCGTACTGCTGCCAGTGCTGCTGCTGTTGATGGCATCTGATCTTATGTGGCTCAACTGATCGTGCATTACACATCCTGGCTGATGCTGCTGCTGCTGCTGCCTCACCTGCTGCTGCTGCAGGGCCAATGCAGCTGGTATGTACACTGGCTGCGAGATATACTTTGCTTCTGCTGCTGTTGGCCCTGCTGAGGGCCGCTGCTGCAGCTGCGGCAATGCAGCCTGATAGTCAGGTCCAAGGTTCCAGGGGCAACTGCTGGAAGGTGAGGAGTCAGATGTGTTACTTTGTGTGTTACTATTATCATCAAGATCTGACATACCACTGCTGCTGCCGCTGTCTGTTGATCTGTGTGAGGAAGGGAGCAGGAGATCAGCAGCATCAGATCAGATGTCGCAGTAGCTGGTCTGGATTATATGTGGCAATCATGAAGGCTTCCAAACGTTCACGATATACAACGTCCAACTCATATTTCCATTTGATTCATGCAGAGAATATATTGTTTGCTTGATGCACATTTGGCAAGCAAACATGTTATAGAACGCAGTCATGCAGCTGAGCATAATGTTATCCAATTGAGCTAGTCAAGCAACAAGAACACCTGAATTCATGTACCACATACTACATAAACATTCACACATCAGTACACAGTGTTTTATATAGTGCAGTATACGCTCATGACCGCAACTTACATATATCCCGAGTTGACATAGCCAGCATGAACCGCCTGAGTTCGCACACGACCACCTCTCCTGTAGGATGCTGAAACAACAGCGCCACCACCACCAGCAACAGCAGTACCTACCGCGGCTGCTGCAGTGACTGCATGCAGTCTGCTTGGAGCTGCAGGAGATGTTTTTGGTGGTTTGGTTGCTGCCTGTGATGCTGCAGCTGCACTTGGTGGGTTCAAGCAGTACATCTTGGTGGATTTGCTAGCTGGTGAGGACAAGGTAGCTTCCAAAGTTGCTGTTGCAGATGGTGGCAGTTTGATTGGAGCAGAAGGAAGGACACCTGCCTTGCGCTGCTGCAGTTGTTGAAGCAGTAGTCTCTGCCTGTCTGGTAGCTTAGAACGGTGCTGAGCTGCTGGCAGTACCGCTGGCATATGCTGATGCTGTTGGGGTAGCTGTTGGGCAATCAGAGTGACCAGTTGCGGCTGAATCGTAGCTAGGGATGTACATCGTTGCTGGGATGTTGTGTTGGGCTTTGCAACAAAGTCAGCAAAGCCATCCAGGTATGTGGCGTACTGATGTTTCAGGGCTTCGCCTGTCAGGAAGCCGCCGGTCACGGACTGGCTGACTGCGTTCCATGTTTCCAAGGAGGTGTTGCTGTCTAGGGCATCGTACTGTGTGACCAGGCTGTAGAAGTGCTTTAGGTTGACTGGCCGGGTGTCAAGGCTGTCCCCTGTTGCAAAGAAGCATCGAAAAAGGGTTGCTAACTTGATATAAGTGTCTCCTTTAACATGTACAGCACTTAACATCGACTTCTGCGGGTCCGAGCAATCAGGCGCAGCGACTCCGCCAAGCAGGCCCGAACGCTGTGCTGTGCGACGCGAAGTCGGACCTTCGACGACCCCTCACCTTGACTGCTGCAGAACACTCTATAGTCATCTACAAAACTTTCGTAACCTTTTTGGTACATCGCGTCGTCACAAGCGGTGTATCTGTTGCGCTGAAATCAGAGTTCACTCGCGAGCTTGCCTGCACGCCTATTGCGTGCGGTCAAACAGAACCGCATATGTATGAAGAATCCAAAAGCAGCAATCTCTGGCAGGCACTGGTCTCCCAACGCATTGTGCTGTGCTGCGATCGCAATGCACACGGTCGATTCGTTGTGAGATACCACGAAGAAACTGCAATTTACCTCTTTGAACATAATTGACATCGCCGGCACGCCACACACCAGTTAAGGGCCAACAACACCAATCACCACAGCAGAGGACGTGAATCGGCGCGAAACTGATACAGTAATGCGGGTGAGGAGAAACCCCAGGACTTGAACGATGGCAACCTGCTCGGTTGCTGACGAGTTTCACGCTGTTGCTGCTAGCCTGGTGCTTGCTTGTATTCCCTGTGTTGCCAGGTCAACCAATTCAAATTCTCGTTGCAGGTGTTCTTCTGTAATACCAGTACTTTATTGTTTGACTCACAGCACAATAGATGGCGCAGCTTTTAGAGTCGCCGCTGCGTGCTGGTGGGGGCATTGTTGGAACGACAGCAGCGTCACCAGCCATGAGCAGACTGGACCGGATTCTTGAGCTTGTTACGGACCATGAAGCTAACTACCGTGAACAGGTTGATAGTCTAACAACTTGGTCTGCTGTCACATCGCTTGACTGCAGGAAATGACACCCCTAACATGCGGGCAGCTGCTGCTTGTCCTGTGCAGGATATAAAGCTGTCACAAGTCACGCAGAAGATGACTGAACTTGAGATGCGCATGCAGCAGGAAATGGACGCCATCTGGAGGCTCAAAGTACGTCTCTACGTCTCTAGCAACTGAATGCTGTGCCTGCAGCCCCCAACGCAAGCTACACTACATCCTGCGCTGCACAGCCCATGGACCCTGTGAAACACCCTGTGTGCCCATTGACGCTTCAGAACCCTGCATACAATCACAGGCTGCACATCCACTATATCGCAGGAGCGTAACATCCCACAGGAACTGGATCTTGCTCGTACAGCAGTAGAAACAGTCGTACGACAGCTTGCAACAGTGACAAGAACCAACCAGGTGTGATGCCTGGCTTCTCAGTAGCTGCTCTTCGGTTGCAAGCCAGTGATGCACCAAATTGCAGTGCCTGGAGATCTGATTCATGCAGAGGTCATATGTATGCTGTGAAGTATCGCAGCAGCGTGTCATGTATGCCAACCAACTCTACTTGAGCAGCAGCTATGCATACAGTCCTGTCCCAAACTGTTTCGCTCCAGCTGCTGTCCTGCAGATGCTGCAATCTGAACTCAAGTCCTGCCAGCAGAAACAGCAGCAGCAACAAGCAGCGTACGAGAGCACTATAGCTGTCCTGCAATCTGACATGGAGGCTCTGCGCAACAGGTTGTCAGACACGCAGGACAACACTCGTGCAGCAGTTGAGCAGTTGCAGACGAGCTTTAGGCTGCAGCTGGACAAACAACGGCACGAGCTTGAGGAGCAGTATCAAGTGAGTCTTGATCAGCTGTCTGCAGCATGGTGTGGACACATCTGAGGCTTAGCTTATCGCTAAGCTATTGCAAGCCTGATGCAATAAATGGCAGAGCCAACTTTGTATTTTGCAAGTCAGCAGCAGCCAGATATCAGGTCTGCACCAGCACACCCGACAAGCTTGTAGAGGCACAATTGCAGTGGCTGAAAACTCAAGTGCATGGAGTACATGGTTTCACTGGTGCTTCTGATGTCATGCTTGCTTGCAGTCACAGCAGCAAGAAACACGCTCAGCAATCAATGCATTGCAGCAAGGCAACAAGTCACAATCTACAGCAGCAGGTGGGGCACTGCAGGATATACACAGACATTTTTATTGTCTGCAGAATATGACTGCAAGGCTCATAACCAATCCAGACAAATGGTTTGGTCAAACCCAATCTTTCTGCTGCATTTGTCTCAACCATGGACTAGTGCTACCTCTGTCACGCAAGCTGATTCCTGTGATATACAAGAATGCATATGGCACCTACTGGACCTGGATATGTTGGCTTTTGATCAAGGCCACTGTGGTCAGATGGCTGTCCCAACTGCTTGTTTGGTATGCTGTTGTGCATGCTGTACACACCAGAGCAAGCGTATATTCCCCCCCCTGTACTGCCTGCAGTGCGTGAGCTTGAGACTTGGAGCAAAAGTGAGATGCTGCAGTTGGCAGGGAAGGTGAAAGCAGTGGTGGCAGGGTGTGCCAATCATCAGCAACAAATAAACCTACAGGTGAGTGTTACAGCAAGACATTGTAACAGTGCAGTAGCAGTGAGGAATCTATGCACCTGCACAAAGCAGTCGTAATCTGCTGAGAAGGATTTTGAAGCGAGTGTAGTATGCTGTGGTGTTTGTGCAACAGCGGACAACCGCAAAACCTCAGCAGCATCAGTTACCTGCACTTGTGTTGGATTTCCAGGGCCATCACATATGGTGCCTCTTCCTACGCACTTGCAACATGTCTAGTATGCTGGGTGACAGGACAGGTTCAGGTCATGATCATGATCCAAGGCAGCTTGCATGTGATGATGCAGATGGAGGCCCTTCAGTTGCAATGGGAGAACAGCAGCTCGACCATGGAAGCGCTACAGTCAGAAGACAAACGCATCAAAAAACATGTTGTGAGGTTACAGCATCAGATCGAGGTAGGTCAACTGCTGCTAATGCTATTAGCTGTGACTGCGTTGCTTGTATAGCCCAGGCTGTTGTTCTTGCTGCTGTATAGCCAAAAATACGGGCAGCTAGCATGTGCACATGTTTGCACACTAGTAGCTGTAGATATGACCATTATCAGTATACAATCAACAGGATGCCGTCTGCAAGGGCGGATGGTAACTGTGTATGGCAGCTGCACAGAAGCCTTGGCACACTTGTTGAGAGTGATATGGGGTTAGACTGAAGCAGTTGGCGAATGCTTTGCGTTGTACACGTAGGAGCTCCAGCGATTATCACAACAAGCAGTGACCAGTGAAGTGGTGTTGCAGCAGATACGCAACGATATGCAGAGTATAAGTGCCCAGCAGCAGCAGCTTACGACGCGGCTAGAGGTAGGGGTTACAGCTAGAAGCGCAGCAGCACATGGTGATCAGACATGTTTCAGACAACAAAGGCTACCACGAGCTTGTTGATCAGTAAGGGGTGGATGTGTAATCAAGTAAAGTGGTCTGCAGCATATGCAGTTGCTGTAGCCGTATGTGGAAGTGCTGCTTGTCTTGCAGCAACAACAAATGTACTTGCTGATGTAATAATGATCGCAGGTTACTTGTGGCTTGAACTCCAGTCTTTCTCAGAAAGTTGCTGCTGCAGATCAGCAGCTGGCAGCGATCAACAGCAAGCTAGCCAACACAGCAGCAGACCTGGCTAAGCTGGCTGAGTCTGTTGGTAATTGTCTGGCAGCTGCCAGGGCAGAGGCAGCAGCTGCAGCAGCACCCAGCAGTTATCTGAGTACTCTGCTGGCTCCTGTAGAAGCAGGATCTGGAGGTGGTGCTGCTGCTGGAAGGAAAGCTGCAGCAACAGCCTGGGTAAGCAGCATATATGCGTGTTCATAGGTGGTGTTGTCTATCTGCAGTATTCCTGCTATTTTCATGTAGCATTGCTGCCAATTGATGTGGAACTACCTCAATTTCCGAGTCCAAAGTCGAAATATGTTTCACCAGACTCCTGAACAGGACAGCTACAAGCAGCAGCACACTTGGGGTAGGACGCAAAGCACATAGTTCAACTGGTGCAAGCCAGGCTCAATGCCGCGTATTGTTGTTGCTGCTACATTGTGCAGGATCACCATCTTGCAGAGTTTCGAGACTGTGTCGGCCGATTGCGGCGAAACAGTGTTGAGCAGCAGCTGTCTGGGTCACCGAACAGATACATTCGAGCAGCTACAGCCCCAGGGGCCAGCAGTAGTAGCTACATCAGTCAGCAGCGGTTGGCATCACCAGCAAGGTCGTCTTCAGGAGCTGTAAGACGGTTGTGATATGGCTGTGGAGGAGCGTTGCAAGTTGTCTCGTACACCAAACAGCACGATGTGTGGCAGATAGATGCCAGATTCACAGCAGGCAGGTGCAGCAGCTTGCTGTGCGTATTTCAACACCAGCATCGTCACTATTGTATGCGCCGAGCTTTCTGCAGCCAGCCTTCACAATGATCAACCAGTCAAAGTCTGACGGGCCTGGCTGACCGATGGTATCCGGTGTATGGTGTCTGCTTCATCAATCACAGGTGTCATACATAACAATTATCAAACAGAGCGCGCAGTAGAACACGCGATAAGCTCTTTCCAGCCTGTGGAATGAAGTTACGGTAGCTTCTTGGGACCCCTAGTGAGAAGGTTGCGCTAGGTCACTTAGCGTACCAACCAACCCTTTTTTGATACATGAGTCATGATCATATACTTCAATATCGGCACCGTGATGCATACGGTAGCATCAAGCTGTTGGGTCGTATATCGATAATCTAGTTGGACACCGCGCGCGCAAAGTCGGCATTTTAAACACTTTGATAGCATCCTTTCACCGCAGTGTACTTGTGATTAGTGTTGTAAAGCAGCGCCAGGCCATTGGTGACAGGGACATATTGGCGCTCTTTGTTTACAAGGTGAGTAAGGAAAGTGTTTGCTGGCTGTTTCGATTTAGATTTGATGAGTGTTTGGTTCAATCAGCACCCGAGCCCATGCGCATTGATCTGCGTGTGTGTTCTGGGACTGTACTGCTGCTTGTCCGGGACTTGAGGTGGCGCACTGAAAACAAAGTTGTTTCTTTTCCAATAGCTTACTACTAAAAGGGAAGAAGACCATCTGTGTTTCGTCATGCAGGTATAGTAGATTTCTGCCGCAGGCCTGGTGTACAGGTCGTCAGCTCGATGAAGCTGACATCGCGCGCAGTGCTGCTTGCACTGACAGCCTCCTCTGCATTATTGACAGGTTGGTTACCAACAGTATCAGAAGGCCACGCTTAGCATATGCGACAATGGAGTGTCCCTGGTTGGGCTTCTGCAGCAGCTGCCTGGCAGCAGCAGCAGCATCACAACCTGCCGCATGTCACTCAACCTACTGCCCCATGCATGCAGTGGCCTCTGCTGCTGGTTCCCGAAAGCTTCTAGACAGCACTACTGCCAACGGTGTCAAGACCACAACAGCAAAGACCAGCACCAAGCAATAGGGATGGGGCGGTTTTGGCAGTGGTAGCAATTGGGGCAGATGGAGTCACGGTTGGAATCACCCTGCAGTACCACACTATGGTAAGCAATGCCATCAGCAGTATTGCTATAACTCCTGGACAACATCTTGCATTCATATAGTCAACCGTAGTGCCACTACTAGTCAGTGACTGCACAAGCGCGCATTGCATTTGCCGCGTCTCGAGGGGATACTGTCTACAGGTTCGTTGCTCACCCACAACCAGTGAAAAGTACTGGTGATGCTGCTGCTGTTGCTTTTCTGCAGACTACCATGCCCCGGAGTATGTTCAGCATGGTGATCACTACCACTATGTACCCGGTCATATGGACTATCATGCATGGGGCAAAAGAAAGCTCATGACTGCTGACTCGACTCAGAAGGTTGACTCGACTCAGATGGTTGACTCGACTCAGAAGGTTGACTCGACTCAGGCTGCCAAGAAGAGTGATGCCATCAAGGTATGCAATGCTGATCATTAGCCTGATGCACCAATTGCCAAAGTCCCCACTGGCATCACTCACTGTTTCATCTGCAACTTGTCATCAGAGTATGTTTTCTTGACGTTTTCCACGTCAAATGATGGGTGTTCAGGCTGGAATGCTTTGGTATAGAGCAGCCCTGAATACCTGCAAGTTCATGACAGATATGCCGCGTTGTTGCATTTCTGCAGGCTACCACATCCAGCAAGGTTGCTGAGATGGCAGCAGCTGCTGATTAGTTCAACACTCATCACAATCACCAGATTACAGATGATCTTCATCAACACTCTAACAGCCATTTTGGTGAGTCACGTACCAAATGCAACAGATCAGCATACACCATCTTGCATAATAGCGCACACATACCATGAAGTAGATTTCAATGTCCAATCTACTTCAAGTTGGAGTTGGTTGTTGCTGCTCAATTGTTATGGTATGTTATTTGACAGGTATGGTATCTGCGTCACTTGTGCAGGACATCATACCCCAGGCATGGTACCTGCCTACGGCGGCTTTGGCAGCTTCGGCGGCCACGATCATAATGGTGATCATCGTGATCGTTATGATCATCATCGTGATCATCATGATCGTTATGAACAACATGATCAACACTTTGGCAAGAGGAAGCTGATGGCGATCAGATCTGCCAGCTGACAGAATTGATCATCAGGTTGCAGTGGACAGCAAGCAGCAGTGGGGCACTTAACACGAGTATCAGTTCAATAATAATCCTTATCAGTACACTTCAAGACATGTAGATCATGAAGCAGGTATGGAGAACCATCTATAGTTCTGAAGAGGAGTAGATGCTTTGCTGCTAACTATCTTGGCCCGGGTAGCATTGCTGTGCCCTATTGTAAGTTGTAGTGCTGCACAGCATGCTGCTGTAGTTTGTAGAACTGCAAGCAACATTGCCAAAGGTTCGGAGCCTTTGTTTAGGAAGTGCTTACTGCTGTTGTTTTTGTCCTTGTAGAGCATGTGCCTCACGGTGATCACATGCACTCCGTACCTGAGCACCGCGACTGGCGCGATGCCGACGCCGCCGAGCACACCCCTGGCACGGCTCCTATCAGCGGCTACGGTAAGAGGAGGCTGCTGGTTGTCGAGAGCAGCAATGAGGTCGAGAAGACACAGAAAGCTGGCGAGACAAAGTCCAAGAAGCAGTGGTCAAACTACTACACTTTCCACGGAGGCGGTGAGTGGCGGGTGGTTGAGGACTCATATTCAGCGCAGCCGCTGTACGCCAGTGACCGCCGATACGCAGGTTTCCCGCTGTATATGTGCCGTGATCAAGCCCTCAGCAATCACTGATGGCACAAGAAGTTGATCTTTGTGTTGTTGTCTTGTTGCAGAGTATGTTCCCCACGGCGACCACATGCACTACGTCCCAGACCACTACGACGCCGTGCAAGGTACCCAGGTCGCTCCCGGCGTCATCATCCCCGGTGAACCAGAGATGGTGATGCCGGCCTTCGGCAAGCGCAAGATGCTGTCATCCATATCAACAAGCACAGTTCAGGTCAGCTCCTGGCCCGTGCACAGAGGTTTTGCTGATCGTGAGGCAGCCCTAAACATGCCGATCAGAACAGTGTCAGACGGCACATCTGCACCGCCGTTCTAGTGCATTTGCAAATCGCCATTGCGTCGTTGGGAGGGTTGTCCTTCTTTGGGCTGTAGGGCGGTAGCAGGTGACGAGCAACATCAGCTCACAGCATGACTTTATCTGCTACCTGTAGGCCAGTCAAAGCACTCAGAAGACTGAGAAAGCAGCAGTAACAGCTCATCGAGGCAGCATAGACGGCCAGCATGCCAGGGAGTGATATGTTTCTCATCAAAACGCTGATCAACACCAGCAGTATGTACCACAACATAGGGACCATCATGCTCCTTACGTCGACATGACCAGGGGAACAGGTACGTCTATGAATTGTGCAATGCTTGTCTCAACCTAGAACATCTGATCACTTGAAACTCGGTTGCAGGGTGTTGAGCTGGCATTCATCTGTACTCCTAAGTGCATCATATGGTCATCTGCATCCGGATAGTCCTTTGCGATGTTAATGACAGCTGCTGAAGTTCACCAAGCAGTGAGGAGTACTATATGTCAAATTTTACAATAGCGGTGTGAAGTGATTGTCACAGTGCCACACGCTGACACACGCCCTGTTGTGAATGTTTGATCCCAGATCATGGCAACTATCAAAATGATCATCAAGATCAACATCGTCAGCATGATCACGATCTACGTCGGCGTCAACATTATGGTCATGGCTTGTGATCAAGATCTTTGAGAAGATCACGATGATCATCAAGATCAACATCGTCAGCATGATGATCACGATCTACGTCGGCGTCATCATTCACCAACAAGGAGACACATATCTTGCGTGGCTTGCCTTGCTGGATGACAGACTGAGAATGCCAAGGCACAAGACCAAGAACACACCGCAGACGGCAGCACCCAGCAATACCACAGCGATCACTGGCAAGCACTGCAAACGGCAGCACGTACTCTACCCCTCTCGGTGGAGTCCCCAACCAGACTGCTTGCGCCAAGGTCCCAGACCGGCTGGGACCAGGCTCCCCTTGACACCCTGGTCTTACCACAGCTCACACACATGCCCCAGATAAACTGTATGCACTGTATGCTGGCAGCTGACTGGTTGAATGGACAGATTACTCAGCTTGGCTCAGCTGGACTCATCTACACAGATGAACCCAGCGGCTCACTTTGGTTATGTCACAGGGTAATCCCAACCCTGGTCACTCATAGCCTGGCACTCCAGGGATGTGACCCCAGCGGTGCCACAGTGTGCAAACATCCCCCGCAATGCAAGCACAACACAACACTGAGGCTATGCCAAGCAACACGTGCATAACATACATACGTGTATGTAGAATGTGCTTGAATGTTTCTTATACATACACAGGGCGAGCGTAGGCACCGTTGGATATAGGTGGGCGGCTTTTCATTAGGCCAGGAACCTGACACGGAGGCCCAGCATACACATGCGCTCTCTGCCTAGAGCAGTGAACATGTGCTCAAACACTTCTTAGCTCAGATCTGTTATCACGAGGAGCCAGGGGCTCATATAACAATCAGCAACCTGCAGACCTGCGCACTTCTATTAATAGATTGTTACAGGGCGCAGTGAAGACACTCTGGGAACCTGCACTTGACGGACTTGTGGGAGACCCCACCGTAATACAGCCGAAGGGCGTCAGACGCTGATCTGATCGGAATCGGAATTGCCATCTAGAGAGTATGTTACATGGGAGGTGGTCTTCTATCAGTTGGTAGCCTGTCATTTTGACTGGTATTGCCAAAGCCGATAGTACAATCAGTTCTCACTGCGCCATTGGCGCTGATCACCAAACCAGACTCCACCATCTGATGGAGTCTGCACAGCCAGTGAGCAAAACCTTCTCCATTTTTACACCCATGCACTCGGGTCCACCTGGTAGATACAGTATGCCTGGGCGATTGATTGATGTCTGCCAGAGGTAAACAGCTTTGATTGGTGTCTGTTACACAGCAAATTTACTTACTTTTACAAAGAGGAGCCAGCGGCTCACTTTAGCTATGCTACAGGGTAACATCAACCCTGATCACTCATAGCCTGGCACTCCAGGGACCCCATTGGTGCCACCTTGTGCAAACGTCCACCACCAAGCACAACACAACACAACACTGAGCCTATGCCAAGCAACATATGCATGACAGGGCGAGCATAGGCACCGTTGAAAATAGGTGGTTGGCTTCCCATTAGGCCAGGAACCTGACCAGGAGGCTCAGCATACACATGCTCTCTCTGCCTAGACCAGGGAAGGTGTGCACAAACCAGCCACTTGCAGACCAAACCCGTCCCACCCTGAACTGCAGGGCTCAGCCCCACTCAGTACCACTCAGTAGGGCTGAGCCCTCTTTGCATAACCCTGCCAGCCCTAACCCACAGACGAATAGTGAA
>JARWLF010000821.1:0-12786 GCA_029853055.1 Scenedesmus sp. KT-U
TTCACCTGGGCAAGAAACATGAATGCACAGCTGTTTGGCGGCGATAATAGCAAACAGGCATCAGTCAGGAGTTGGCATACCTCTCTCTTATCTTCCGATGTCATTTGCCCAATCCCTTTTGTACGCCAGGGTGGTCCTATCAACCTACAGCTGTCGTCACTGCCAGCCAGCTGATCCACTGCTGGATGAGCAGCCAAAACAAGGGTACTATGTCCCCTTGCATGGTTTTGGCACCCATGCACAGCTTGCGATACTATTGTTGTACGTCTGGATCCAGGTGGACATGTCCAGGCTTGATCATCTACGAGATGTGAGGCTTTTGCACATGGATGAATGCAGCTGCCAGCTGCTGCTACAGAGGGGTGGGGCCAATGCTTCTGCTGAGGGCTGTTGACACTTATGCAAGCAGGCTGCTGATTCGTAGACTGCCACGCCGCAGGACAGATGTGTCTATGGCGAACTGCTGCTGATTTTAAAGAAAGAACGCCAGCCAAAGGCATTATGACACGCTGTTGCGGGAGTGTACTGTAGCTGGCAGAGGGCTTCCACGTTTCTGGGTATGCGTGAGGGGCCATGCAGCTTTCTAGACCATGCACGGCTGATGCATTGCCTGTAACCCTGGAACTGCATGCTCTGCCGCTACTAAGTGACCATGCAGTTCTGGAGACGGCACTTGACTGACGCTGGCTGTGCTGGCTGCCATGGTGCACTTGCACAGCAGGGTTGACCATGAACTGAGACAGGACTGCAACGCCTGAGACTTGTCTTCTAACAGCTGCTGAAGCACTTATCCAGCTGCTCAGATCGTTGCAACCTGTACAGGCACAGCCAAGTCATCAGTGGAATAACACAGCTGCTGTGCATGTCCTGACAAGCTCAGCAGGGAGGTGCTCTTACCAGCATTGCTCAACGTGCCTAGCATGAAAGCTACGCATCCATACCGATTCAAGTAGGATTGTAGTCTCTGCTTTAAGCTCGTTTTCAGCAAGCGAGTAACCATGAACTGGTCCCAGCTTACAGAAGTGATGATGCAGGACACCTATAGCAACAAGGCTCACCAAACACTACTTCACAACTGCAATATGTTTCACCCACGTAGTGCTGTGTGGGCAGGCTGTGCTGCTTGCTCAAGCTCCAAAGGGCGCGGTTCTGCGAGCGACTTATTTCGATTTAGCTGTTGCGGTGTTAGTCCATGGCCGTGAGCTCTGGTGGCACATCTGATTATCAGCAAGTTCAGCTCAAGGATCAGTACCATACGTTTGCTGCTTGGGTTGATTCATTCGGGGCCCGTTATGGCCCACTCCCAGCAGTGATCGGCTGTTCCATCCTGCACCACAATGCCAGCGTGTATCATCACACGATGCCTGCTATAGTGTCAATTGAGGTACTGGCCGCGACCAGCACACCTGCCTCGTGTTGCCATGGGGGCCCATCTGTCTACCATCAACAGCACAGTGCAAGAGGAGTTCACGAAGCACGATGAAGGCAGCAAGGGCTACCTGGTAACCTTACTGATTATGATGCATCTGCTGCGTGTATATGGGTCGCAACTGCTGCAGATTAATGTCGCTAACTGTCCTGCAGTCACTAAAGGAGATAATGGGCATTCGCACGTTGTATGGGGTGAATCCATGCCATGTTGGTGTGTTGCACCAGATTGACCGGTGAGAAGTGACTGAGACTTTATTATGATTGCGTGCTCACATATTCCCGCGATAGCAAGCATACAGAAAAGTGAGGCCCTGGTCTTTCAGGTCTAGCCAGGGGCCACGTAGCTGTGGACCTCGAATGGCCAGATGCAGTGGTAGAGGAGATGAATCACTGATGCACTGGCTGCCTGCAGGACTTCACCTCAATCCCAGCAGTCTGGGAACTGACAACGTTATACAACACCCACCAGTTACTAGAGTGACCTGTGCACCATGTGTTGCAGGGATCATGATGGCCGGTTTACTCTGGAGGAGTTGCAGGAGTTTGCTGCCTTTGCTCACAGTTATGCACGTGCGCACCGCAACTTGGATGCTGGTTATATGACAGCAGGGTACGCATCACTGTGTATGTGGCGTACCCTCCATGATGAACAAGGGCGCCGGGGCTTCATAGACTGGTGAGCAGCATGCCAGGCCATCCCCGTTTGCTACCTTCTGCCTTTGCTGCAGTCTACTAGATCTCGGTGTGATTGGATCACACAGCCATCAGAGGCGCATCACTGTGTACTGCAGGGCAGCAACCAGAATGTGATCAAAATTCTTTGACCTTTTGACTGCAGCTCATCTCACAACTGAGACAACGAACCCAGCACCACCAACATTCACTACTGCATCATCATACTGTTGGTGTAACACGAACCACATGATGATGATGATGATGATGATGAGACACATATGGCAGCTGCAAGATTGAGAGAATCATTCATACCCCGTCAGTGTCACACATGTATACTTTTTGCACATGGTCACATCCCAAGTCAGTGCAGCCATCATTACCTACAGCTCTTGTCTCTGCACCTTGCATACAGGGCCATGAACTGTCTTACCGAAGGGTACAAACTGGAAAACTTGGGCAAAGACAGTGAGCAGTACATTCATCGCAAGGCTTTGAAGGCACTTCATGTATTGTTTGACATGGAGGTACTGTCTTCTTTAGGCGTTACCATAGTGCCTTGAATCACTGTTGAGCACTGTCATGGCAGAGACATGATGGCTCCAGTGTGCCGGCACGCCTGTTCTGTGCCTGCCTGCAGTGACCATCAGCTAGTATATCTTGGCTGCTGGAAGCAGCGAAGGTCTTAGATGTCATGCCAGCTGTTTGTAGCAGTGGAGGACATTGCAACCATGCAGACCATGTGTCAGTGCTGTCATGTGACTTGCTGCACATGTTTACACCAGCTGCTGGTTACAGGTAGCCAGCACAGGCAGCTCCTGCTGTTGACTTGCTGCTGATGCTGCAGAGAAACCTTGGCGTGGACTATCAAGGCTTACTGGACATGATGCAGTGTGCTGCAGAGGAGCAGCAGCTGTTGGATCCTGACAATCCTGACCATGATGACTGGATACCTCTGGAAGTGCTGCACTTGTTCACAGAATCATTAGCAGATGGAATGAGCAATATCATGGAATCAATATTCGCAGAGGACACAGAAGTAGATGAGATCATCAGGAGTATACAGTCAGCAACAGTGGCAGGAGCAGGCACTGGGGGAGGAACAATTGGTGCTGCCTTGGGTCCTACACCTCCAGTAGGCCCCAGAAGAAACAGCGCTCGTAGTGGTATGGTGCCTCAACTCAATCTGCATCGTCAGATAAGTCTCCAAAAGGCTTAATCTACTACAGCCCACAGCTGGACACCACTATATGAGCAGCAGCATTGTCAGTGCAGCAGAGGTCTGTCACAGACAACAGGATACCATCTGGTAGGGTGTCTGATGCTTGTACGAACTTCCTAGTGGGAGAGGAACTAGGCTAAAACTCAGGCAGTCAGTGCAGCTGCATGTACACCAGCCTGCTGCTGCCCAAGTTATCTATTGGACCCCTAGTAGGCAAGGCTGCAGCAGAGGTTGCAGTGCGATTTGGTGCAGTCCTGGGTACCAACATGTATCCTGATCTCTAGACCCCAGCACACTGTTGAGACTAACACATACATACTCACCACATGCATGCAGTGACATCAATCCATCACTTGACACTTTCACAGCTTATCCTTTGTATCTTCCTTGCAATTGCAAGGCTCGAGTTATGATTATAAGGCAGGTATTGCTTCGTACATGACTGCTGCTGCAGCCTGTTGCTGCTTGCGTTGAATCATTTCATCATGCTCAAATATAACGATATATGTTATATGAGCCAGTGGACAATCATGGGGTCCAAGTGTCGAACTGACTGTGTCTGTGCCTGTGTGTGCAGTTGTGCTGCCAGCAGCAGCTCAGCTCTATAGTTGCTAGACATGTCAGTTACTGTACAGTAGCTAGCTGTTTCACCTGTTGAACCGTAGTATGGTGCGGCATGGCACCTGCTGCATTGCCGTGCACCTCGTGATGTTGATGTTGAAGTCCTATCCAGACGCAACTGACAGTAACGCCCCGAGAGACATGCTGCACGATGTCGATATAGCAGGCTGCAACAAGCAAAGAGCAATCATACTGTTGGCAGTGACATACTATACTGGCTCACCAGGCCATACACTCAAGGGTATGGGACCCTGCCAGTGTTGTCTCAGCAAGTCCCGCCCCTATGTCTGCGAGCTGAGGTCGGATTTGAAGCGTTGATATCTCGCTACCTTTTTTTGAATACGATCGGCCCAGTCGAAGTTCAATCACGTCGAAGTGTACAGTATGTTGATGGGACACCTGGCCTGTCGCTAACAACATGGCGCGTGATTGATGTAGTGCTGGTAGAAATATTAGGAAAGTTATGAATATACAAGTAGACCCCATGACTCATGGGTCTGTTGAGCGCCAAGCATTCTGGAGCAGGCATCATCCACAGCAACCAGCAAACGCCCGACTGCTTGCTTCGGGCAGGTGTGCAACAGTGTGTGCATGTTCTATGCCTTGTATTGCGTATATTTGCTGTAGCATGGCTCAAACCAGGTTCGCCTTTTGCTTCAGGCCACGCTGTTCGGCTATGCTGGTTGCCAGAGCAGCAGGGCGCCAAGCAGTTGACAGTAGAGTCCGGCAATGCAGCAGCAAACTTGTGTCACCAGTAACCTCTAGAAGTCCAATATGGAATGCAGTCTGTATTCAGCAACGAAATGCTGCTGCTCGAGCAGTAAGCAGCAGGTAATGTGTCAAGCCAAGCTCATGTCATGATGCATGCAAATGGTGATAACTTGTCATTGTCGAGAGATTTGGAAAGACGCTGCAGAACGCCAGGCACGTGTTGACAAACCGATTGAAACAAGTCCTGTGCTGGTGAGTCTAATGCATTCCTGTTCGCAGAAGCAGCAGCACTGTCGAGGCACCAGTAGCATCCACAGCAGTGCCCAGGTTGCTGACTGGAGTATCAGCACAAAGGGTTCAGCGCTTGGAAGCCCTGGTTGAGCTGAAGAAGCTGTTCAGAAACTGCATCAGAGCCGAAACGCTGTTAGCCTTGCCCAGCCCAGTGTATGAGGCACCTGACGGTGAGCGTCGTTCGCAGCCAACGTGGTCAGCTGGCAGCCACAGATGGCAGCACCGTGTGGCCCGTACCACATGCTGTTGGGAATGACCTTAGACAACATGTCAGCCTTACATCGTGCATGCATAGTGCTTGGTACAAGTGAAGCAGGTTAAGGATGTCTCATACCTTGTAATTTGTACATATGTTCGTTAATCTCATGCATACAGCAATGAACTGATCAGCAAACATGTACTGGATTTTCTTGGTCCTGGCACGATCATGACAAAACAGGAGAGCCCTTGTGCATGGCATGTCGATTGCTGCTCCTGCAGGTACCCAGCAGCAGTCAAGTGTCGCCTTTGACAGCGACAGCTACAGCAGCTTGGACAGCGGCAGCAACAACAGCAGCAGCATCGACGATGAGGAAGCAGAGCGAGTGCAGCAAGCAGTGGAGTTGATTGCTGAGATGCAGCTGACAGCAGATCAGCTGAAAGTGCGTCTGTCAGCCTTCGAATGAACAGCATTGGGGATGTTGGGCATGTTGGTCTGCTGCCTCAGCAGCTTGAATGTATAAATACAGCTATCAGCAACATTTGCGATCTGATCCTCATATGTTGATAATGTTTACCTGTCTTACCGGCATGTGTGGTTGAGTACAGGAACCTGCCAACAGTTGTCGTGGCATGGCTTGCTACCTGCAGCTGTTGTTGACAGCATCAACAAAGCTACCCTGGAACAGCATCAACACACATGCTGCAGCTGCAACGTGGTTCAGTCTGTTCTGTCAGCGCAGCTGAATATCTGGACCTGTCTGCTGTACCTGTTGTATTTCAGACTGAGCTGAGGACCCTACCGATCGGCTTTGGAGCTCTGTTTGGCTCAGACACTGGCTTGGATACAGAGTCTGCAATCCGTGAGCGTGCCAAGAGTTACAGCAGTGACCTGAAGCAGCGGGCCTCTCAGGAGCTACCTGTGTTGCCTTTCAAGAGGTCAGTGCTGGCAGCATTATCTTGTTGCTGACCACGTTTCCTCTGATAACCTACTGGCGTGCAGTGTCTATCTGAGCTTTGCTGCGTGCAGCGTTGGTCAACAAGCAGTCGGTGTATTACACCATGTGCAGCAAGTCGGTTGATGTACTGTGGTTTGCAGTGTGTCACAAGCTCAGGCTGCATGTGATGTCCGCAACAGCCGGTACGACAAGCGCCTGCTGTCGATGCTGGAGGAGATGGGTGGTGACAGTGTGGCAGGAACCTTGCAGGCCAGCAGCAGCTTCCCGGACAGGTTGAATCAGGTAAACATATGATTTCAACTGTACACACCTGGTGGCAGAGCACATGAACTCAGGGGCTATCACCTTCATTCAGATAAGCCTTGGGGACTGCTAATTAATATACCACAGCGCCTGTGTACGCTTAAACTTGGAAGATGAACAGCCAACACAAGAGCCCCAAGCGTTGCACACCGTCTAACATGCAGGCTGAGAAGGTGGCTGGCAAATTTGTTGCCCGCCGCATTCGTCCAGCGCTGCAGCGAGCTCGTGAAAAAGAGTTGGGTGAAGTTCTTAGTGAGAGTGGGGAGTACTTGAAGGGTCTGTGGGCCCGCCTGAATGGTGGAGGGGGACGCAGCAGGAGAGCTCTGCCACCTGAGCTACAGGTCCCACCAGGCACCAAGAAAGAGATTGAGAAGGTGTGTGTGTGTGTGCGCTTTCTGGAGCACAGCGTGTACAGGATGACAACAGGACTCAGCAAAGCTGCCAAGGCAACAGGTAGCACAGCACACTGCGCAAGATTATGTACCATGGCTGCTGCATGTCTCAAGGTAGTATGGTTCTGGCAGGCCTTGCTGTTCGTTGCAGCCAACAAACAGACTGCTAGTTGGCATGATCACTGTGTTTTTCTATGCTATGTGTCTTTGCTGATGATGTTTGCAGCGCATCGGTGAGCTAGGTCTTCAGCTTGAGGCCCTGGAGAAGCGGTTGGTTGAGGCCAGTAAGGCACGTGAGGCAAAGCTCAGGAAAGCAGGAGCAGCAGGTGGGAGTCAAAGAAGCTCATGTCTGTGAAGCTCGTAGTTGTGGTCTGTGGTTGTATAAGCTTACATGCTGGTACAGTGCGCTTTGCAGTTGAGAGCTATGCTGGATGTTTGTTGATACCTCCTTTGCGAATCATGGTAGCTATAGTCTTTTACCACATGCTCAGTCTTCAGCCTTGTGATTGTACTGCTGCAGGTCGTGTGGCAGTTGCCGTGCAGTTGCGAAGCATGGATGCAGAAGTCATCAGCATCAGCAGGTTGCTTGCTGTGCGCACTCTCCAGCTGGAGATGGAGTACATATATAACAGTCTTGAGGAAGAGGCATTGGACGTGTCTGCAGATGAGCTCAGGAACAGTGCTAAGGGTAAGGAGTCAGCTTTGTGCTTCATCAAGCAGGCGCCTGGGTTCCTATGGGTGTTGCACCAAGAGCAGAAAAGGCTGCTGCATGTGTCTACTGCATGCTCTCCAGGGTATGGAGACATCAGTAGCCAAGCAGTCCCCTGTTTGAGGTGTGTCAGCAAGGATTCACTGCCTCAGAGCTAATGCGGGTACATGAGATCTGCTTACCCCTACACTGCAGGTGCTCTGTTAGCCCGTGAAGGCAGTACTACTGAGCTTGCTCTTTTGGTGGCAGAATTTGGTCTCTTATTGGAGCAGTTGGATGTGCTGGCTGCTTCACTCAACAGCCAGATGGGGTCAGCTGCGGCAGGTCTCAGCAATGCGCAAGGACATAGCACAAACAACATCAGCAGCAGTAGCACTAACAGCAACAGTAGTAGCGAGGCAGCAGGAGCAGGCTTGAGCTTGATAGACGAGGAGATCTTGGAGGTGTTGGCTACTGAGATTCCTGACTTAAGGTACCGTGTGGGCATCTCAGATGCTGTGGTGTTCGGCAGCAACCCGTTGAGCCTTACCCGGTTGAAGCTTCAGGCCAAGGAGGGGAGTTTGAAGGTGTTGGAGGGTGTGAACTTCTTGTCAAGGGGAGTCAGGCTGCTGGGAAGTGATGTAGGGAATGCAGGTAACTGACAAAGGGGAGCTGCTGCATGGGGTCTGGTATATGATGCTGTGTGTGATCCATGTGGCCTGAAGGTGAATGCTGCCCAACCAGGGGTATGTTGTCTGATCAGAAGGCATGATATGGCTACTGGGCATGCAACGCTGCTTGCACATGGTTGAGACTCCAGCGCCCTGGCCATGGATCATGTCAAACAGACAGCAAGCTTTTCTTATCTCTTGCTGCATCTATCTGCTACATACAGGTCGCTTATTCAGCAAGGCTGCTCTTGGTGGCACACTGAAGCAGCGTGAGGTTGCAGCTCTCCGGCGCACTGCTCGTGACCTCCTGACCTTCATCCCATTCATCATCATCCTCATCATCCCTCTGACACCTCTGGGTCATGTGCTGGTGTTCGGCTTCATTCAGCGCTACTTCCCTGGGTTCTTCCCAAGTCAGTTCACCAACCAGAGGCAGGACCTCATGATCAGGTGAGCAGTGACAAATGTAACATGGTTGCTGGGGGTGGCAGCCCTGGATGTGTTGCCTGGGATTACTTAAGTCCTGTTTGTGTGAAGGGCACTTTGATGGCAGCATTGGCGTGGAGGGTTTGCGTGCAGTGGTCCTTCTGGAATGGCATAGATTGACAGTGTCGCTGCCAACCATTTATGCAGGTATGAAGAGCTCCAGCGTCAGTTGGCAGATGCACAAGCAGCAGCAGAAGTGGAAGAGGAGGAAGCTGAACTGGCACGGGCAGCTGCAGCCGTCGCCAGACTGACAGCACCCGACTTTGAGGGCTGTGTGGTTCCCAGCAGCTTCAGCGGCAGCAGCAATGCTGGTGTTGTTGCACAAGCTGCTGACAGTCTGTTGAGTACCGAAGAGAGTGGTCCAGCTGCTGCTAAGGTCAGGATGCTTGAGGAGCAGGTAGAGGAAGCCAGAGAGGAAGTGCATTCAGCACCTGAAGAGCGGCGGGGGTTCAAGCGGAAGGCAAACTGAGGGTTGATTGTGCAGCCTGTGGATTGTTGCTGGGTTGCTATGGGCATATCTGGGAATAACCAGCCACTTTTCAGGCAGACAGTGTCTACTGCTGTGCCGCAACAACTGGTTCCTGCAGTAGTGTTGTACTGCCATGATCCAATCATCTGGCTTGTCGTGTGCTGTCTTTTGAACTGCATTGTGTTGCTAATAGTTGCCTGTTGACATCTACTATGAAGGTGCCGTCACACACTTCAGACATGCAGCATTGCTGTCTGAGAGGTAACTGCTGGGGCCAGAAATTCTGGGGACTGGTGCAACAAGTGTGACAACCAACCTGCTGATGTGTTGTCTGGCTATCCCTGGCCTGTTGATTTGTCCATGCATGAACTAGAACATCAGTCTTGCCTTTTTTCGGGACCTAGCTAGTATCAACATCGCTGCCAGGCCATGTGGATGTAGTCTGCATCGTAAGCAGTCGGGCATCGTGTTGCGCTTAGTGTGGTTGCATGCCATGTAGTTGGTCGTATCTGGGTGGCAGTCCTATGAGGGCCTTGTGTAGAGTTTTCCTGCTGTCCGTTGATTGGCATAACTGTCACACAGTGTGACAGGCCAGACAATGGGTCAGTGGTGTTGCTACACTTCTGAGGTTCCTGTTTGATTGTTGCTGCTGTACCAATGTGGCATTATATCTTTGGTGGTCCAACTGAAGATGAAGGGGACAGGCTGCCAGCCGGGCATGCATGCAATGTTGCATGCCATGCACACACTTTAGCAATGTGTGTGCAACTTACGGTAACTCCTACTACTTTGAGTGACTCATTTGCAGTGCACAGGCAGCAGTGCTGTGGTGAAGGCTGGCATGTTGACCCTGCCACCGCTACCATTATACCGTGTCACACAAGCAAGTCGTATGCCATGTACAAATGCGTTGCTTGCCAGCCGCACACCCCAGCATTGTTCAAGATGTCACTTGGCAACCATAGGCGTAGCAGTGCTACAAGAGAACTTCCAAGAAGCCACCATACACAGAATCCGCGACGACTCCTGTAGACACCCAGCAATGCATGGCTATTGGCAGATTACATTGATATATATGACAAGAGAAGTGCAGTGAAAGTTAGTGCAAAATCAACCCAGCAGTCTGACAACCTGAGTCACAAAGAGAAGAACAAGTGAAACAAACCCTTTAAAAACAGTATATACTCTGCTCGACCTAGTTTTGACTCCCCATACAAGCGGTCTACAAACACTATCGGTACTTCTGCTATGCTTGCATGCAATGCAGTAGCTCGTGCTATCATCTCCATCTGAAAGGCATACCCCTTGGATGTCACCCTAGGCAACAGCTTCTCCAGCACCGACCGCCTGTATAGCCTGTATGCCCCCGTGAGGTCGGACACCCTCAAACCTAAAATTGTCGAGGCCAGTACGTTGGCACCTCTGCTGGTCAATTTCCGCCGCCAATTCCATCCCGATACACCACCTCCTAGTGTATACCTTGTGCCAGCAACAATGTCAGCATTGGTCTGCTGCTGCACTTTGAAGAAGTTGGGTATGTACTTCGGATGATGTGAAAGGTCTGCATCCATGAACATGACCCAGGAACCTGTTGCGTACTGCAAGCCGTGTTTGTAGGCAGTGCCCAGGCCCAACTTTCCACCACGGGCCTGCAGTTTGATCCGGTCAGCACCCAGCAGAAGCTGCATCTGCCTAACAGCCTCCTGGGTACCATCTGGGCTAGCATCGTCTACAACAATGACCTCGTAGTCTATATCTGCTTTGCTGCAGGTCTCGTCAATAAGCCAAAGAACGATAGGGACGTTGTCCCGCTCATTGTAAGTTGGTATGATTATGCTGCACTTGGATGTCATACAGGCTTCCAGTTGGATAACAGTACTTGTTCTGCGCTTAATTCAGTATAAACATCATAACCAAACATATCAGTGCTTCCTCTTCAGGACAGGCCACATGTCTGTAGCCTGAGGGGCTGGCACAGTTGCGATGGCTTTGGCGGTAACAGGCGCGAGGCAGTTGTTACTTCGTTGACAGATCCTCAAACGTTGCTTCTACAACCTGCATATCTTGTGATGCTGGTACTGCAGAGAGAGCTGAGGCTTGGCAGAATACGCAATTTGAACTCCTCGTGCCACTGACAGTTGTGTTCGACCTGATCTGTCTCTACAAACAAAAGAACAGGCAACGTGAAACAGAACATCTTATTTTGTCTCAGCGGCAACCGTTACGCTGCTCAGCACACTAATATTGCCTTCACACCTCACCGGTCTGCTACAGCTCAAACTGCACGAGGAGGTGCCGGCATAGCTGACAGGGCACTCTGTAACACTCATCATGTGTGCTGTAGCTACATAGCGCTATAAAGTAAGGATACGAATGGAGAACGGGGCTGGGCCTATGCCCACCAGCAGCTATGATCAGCTGCATCTGCAGGCTACCTACAAGGGCCACAAGAACGGGGTAACATGTGTTCAGTTTTCTCCTACGACAAGCACACTAGCTTCAGCATCAGCAGATGCCAGCTTACGCCTCTGGAACCTGCAAGATGGCGAACCACTT
This sequence comes from Scenedesmus sp. KT-U, assembly GCA_029853055.1. Lineage (NCBI taxonomy): Eukaryota > Viridiplantae > Chlorophyta > Chlorophyceae > Sphaeropleales > Scenedesmaceae > Scenedesmus > Scenedesmus sp. KT-U. Next base: position 11,671 of record JARWLF010000821.1, read on the forward strand.
GCAAGCAGTGCCATGACCCATGATGCTGGCATCAATGACGTTGCTTGGAATGCACAAGGAAACTATCTAGCAACAGCATCAGACGACCTCACGGCTAAGATCTGGGATGCTGAGAAAGGGAGTTGCTTATGCACCCTAGCAAACCACACAAACTACGTGTTCTGCTGTCAGTTCAACCCCATGGGTAACATCTTGGTAAGTACGCAATATGTACACACATTCTGTGTGAACATAAGGCAGACAAACACCATGCTTCGACAGGAAGAGCACCACCGTTCAGTGACTTATTTGAGTTATGCATTCTGCAAGGTTTACAGCATGAACATTTGTAGAAAAAGCAGCAGAGAACTCCTCACTGCACAACATAGCAGCAAGAACAGCAGTGGCAGCTCCAACTGGCAATGCCACTGCTCAAGACTGAAGTTGTCCAACCCTGCAGGTCACTGGCAGCTTTGATGAGACCATCTGCTTCTGGGATGTTCGCACAGCACGCTGCATCCGCATGCTACCAGCACATTCGGACCCAGTAACCTGCATGGACTTCAACTATGATGGTACTGTACTTGCCAGCTGCAGCTTTGATGGTCTGGTCAGACTCTGGGACACTCATAACGGACACTGTCTCAAGACACTAGCTATAGATGGTGGCAGCAGCCCTCTCAGCCATGTCAAGTTCAGTCCTAATGGTAGGCACCAGGGGCTTCCAGGAACAGCAGCATGCAGGGCTACCTGTGTAGCAAATAAGTATTGCCTAGTTTCTGTTGACGCTGAACTGAGGCGCTGCATGGATGTCAGGTACCGGCACAGGCACTGAGTGCGTTGTCCACCACTTTTTGACTATGTAAGCTTCTAGTCACAGATGATACCATTTGTTGGTAACAGCTGCTGCATTGACTGTTTAAAATGCAATGTGTGTGTCGCAGGCAAGTACCTTCTTCAAGCGTCTCTGGACAGCAAGCTCAGGCTTGTCAACTTTGAGACTGGCAAGGTAGTCAAGACCTACACCGGACACAATAATACCAGGCATACCAGTATCATGACATTCGTGACCAGCATTGGGGACTCACCCAGTATAGCAGCTGGTTCTGAGGATGGAGGCCTAATGTTCTGGGATGT
>JARWLF010000822.1:0-12783 GCA_029853055.1 Scenedesmus sp. KT-U
CCCTGAGGCAGGCCTTGCCGGCAGGGCACATGTGAGCCTCCAACCCTGCTGCAAGCTTCTGGTCACACCAGTGCCCGAGCTGCAGGCACTCCCTGGCAAAGCGGCCGACGCGTCTGCTGCGATGGCGTGCATTGGTGTCGCAGTCACTCATCGCACTTCTTCTTCTTCTTGTAGTATGCAATGCACAGGTGGTAGAGGAAGCCGACGCCGGCTGCCAGCAAAGTGGGTGCAAGCTGCTGGTACGCACCGTAACCAAGCCACAGTGCAGACGACATGAGGTTGAGGCCAATCGAGGCGGTTGAGAAGCTGCGCACATCCTTGGTGGCAAGGACCCTGTGGAGCTGGGGCAGAGAGGACAGCATGCCCGTGCAGGCCGCCGCAAGGCCCAGTGCTTCTGCCAGTTGTTGCTGCTGTGTTGTGCAACAGGATACGAGGCAGCGGTTTTGCTTGAGCGGTGCCATGGACTTGCTGGCGGTTGGTACTGCTCTTGATGCCAAAGGAGCTCTGCACAACACCATGCGGGCGACAACAATCGAGGGGCGCCCACCTCTCAAGTCACAACGATGGCAAGGGCAGGGCTGCTGGGCTGTGGCGGTGCTACGGTGGGAGTAGAGTTCCTACGCCCACTGTCTACATACGGAAAGCCGGGCTATCATGGAAGCAGCAGGCTACACAGATGTGCAAGTGAAGCAAGAACATACCTGGGCAGTCCTGGCATGGGCGACAACACAGCACTGATCAGCACATGTCCAGGCTCAGCATAATGTAGTGCACTTCTAGACTAGGTTACAGTTGATGGTGCCAGCTGGCTTGTGCACTTGCTCAGTTGGCGACCTGATGTGCAGGATGCCGCAACTCCAAGCAGCCGGCTCCAGCTCCACCAAAGCAGCCAAGGCCCCTACAAAGCCAGCATCTTCGCTCAGTATGGAGTCTTGGCGACTGTCGCCCGTCCCGGCAGGCCGTTCGGCGACGTCCGGGCGGAGCGAGGCAGCAGCACATAGCGCCAAGCAGCAGCGTCTTGTGACGGCTGCAGCACTACAGGCCTCGCGGTGTCCTGGGCGACAATGGTCGTTTGGTGGTCCCGAGGCATGGCCGGGTTACGTCTCGTCGGGAGCCCCCGGGCCTGGCCGCGAGGCAACTGCACCCCGCTGGAGTCAGTGGCTGCATCGCTTAGCGACACTTTGAAAAGCTCGCAGCGATGCCTCGGTGGTCTTCGGTGGTCCCGAGGCATGGTAGGTTACGGCACGTCACCGCCTCGGGAGCTCCGCACGCCGTGCCTATATAGCGCTGGGCGGCCCACATTTGCTGCCATACCAGCCAACACGACTCTACCAACCAGACGCACCGTTCGCAGATATGCAGCCCATCCCCGTTGCCAAGCGCGCGCCGAAACGCCAGCGCACAGGTGGGTTGCTGCTCGTCCGCGTTGCACAGCGTGTCATCGCAGCGCTCACACGTGCATCTGCTGTCATTGCAGGCTCCAGCAGCAGCCGGCAGAGCGCGTTGCGACGCGTCATAACCAGCGACAATGTCCGCATGCCCGTGCCAAAGGCTATGGAGCCCGTCTTCCCAGTCATCTCCCCTCCCTCCGGCTTCTCGCCGCAGGATGAGCCAAAGATCGAGGTGAGCAGGGTCGTTGACATCATGTCTGCTGCTCGCTGAGCTGCTTGTGACACCCCCGAGGCCAGCATACGCTATGATGCAGCCGTTCGTTGAGAACTGCCAGCACTCAGACAGGAGATACGTCGTGCTCCACTATGATGCAGCCGTTCGTTGAGAACTGCCAGCACTCAGACAGGCGATACGTTGTGCTTCATCCATCATCGGCCGCCGCAGCATTGCCATCAGCCACATTCCAGAAGCGGGTACTACATCCCATTGCATCTGTCTGATCCCCCTGCTGCTGCCGCTGCTGCTGCTGCTTGCAGGTTGACAGCGAGACCTTCAATGTCATCAAGGTCCACAGGCAACTGTACCTGCCCACCTCAGGCAATGGAGCCAGCCTGACCACCATCTGCATGAAGAAGCTGCTGAAGACCTTTGACAGTGGGGTCAGGGTCATGTGCAACATCCTCAAGGCCCACGTGCAGCTGAGTGCACCGCCAGCAGTAGCCAGGGCCATGCGGATGACGGCATTCAAGATTGCCAAGCGCCTCGCCAACAGGTTTCCAGAGCAGGCCCAGGCAGCCTGCCAGGATATGCAGCGTCTGCTGACCTTGGCAGCGCCAGGGGCCCCTAGGGATCTCAGGGCTCTGGTGTTGGGTGATGTGCTGATCAGCAACAAGGTCAGCAGGGAGACCTACAGGTACCGGGTCGCTCCTGCCATCACCAGGGCCAAGACAGCACATGCCTACATCTATGAGGTGAGACCTGTGTGCATGCTGACAAAGGGTCATCACACCGGCTTTGATCAAGCCGATGTGTAACAGTCGCACGGCTGACTTGCCTCGCACTGCAAAAGCAACACTCAACAAAGCCAGACGCATGTCTGTGTATTATACCCGGCGCTCTTCCCCGACCTGCCCAGCATCATCACATCGGCCAAACACCCTGCTCCCCGTCTGTCCTTGCAGGTGCTGATGGTGCGCCACAGCGAAGCAGCGCAGTTGGTTGGCTTCATCTACGTGCAGAAGCAAACCCTGCAGTTCATGCCAGCAGAACACGCTGGCCACATGAAGAGGAGCCTGTCTGGCGACGGCTTCTGGGAGGCCACTGATCGCGACGCCTTCAAGACCAGGGTGACTGCCGCCACCACCATGCTGCTGCTGAGCCACGTGGACCCCTTGTTTGCGGCTGAAGCCATGACAGCCCTCTCGGAAGGCTTTGGACCTGCCCCTCGCCTCAGCACAAGGTCTGCTGAAAAGAGGGCGGCACTAGAGAAGCGCACCCCAAGCCTCAAGAGGTCCCCTGCTGCCCTGGATGTGCAGCGCCTGTTTGCCAGTGCCTTCCAGGCAGCTGTCAAAGCTGATGAGGTGAGGCCTTGACCACGCCAGCAGGACTGAATGAGTGGCCGCGGCATTGATGTGTAGCGCACCACACCTGCTCGAGCCCTTTGCCTTGACACTGTTGCTCAAGCCAAACCCTGCTCACTGAATGTATGCCTACGATGCTCTGCCTCCAGGTGGACTTCCCTGTGGGCAGCAAGGTGCCCCACGTTGTTGGCAAGCTGCCGAGCCGCACAGCCGCAGCCAGCATCCTCAAGGACATTGCCACCTTCACCTACGGCTCCATGGTGGTGGTCAACAAGCGGCATCCCCACTCCTCCCAGGACAAGCTGGGCACTTGCTGGGTCTGCCACAGGGGCCTCAAGGACGCCAGCTGCATTGGTCCCAGCTGCAAGGCTCGCCTGATGAGGGTGCTTGAGGCTGCCTATGAGCGGCAGCAGCTGTCACTGGAGCAGTACAAGGAGCTGGTGGCCAGCCTCCAGCAGCGCCCCAAGGACTTTGAGCGCATGGTGGAGCAGAAGTATGAGGTGCTGAGGCAAGCCATCATTGAGGAGGCAGAGGCAGCAAAGGCCTGCCGCCAGGCAGACTCTGAGCACCTTGACGATTGGTCTGAAGGTGAGGAGAGTGATGATGATGATGATGATGAGGCTTGCGACTTGGAAGGGTTCATCATCGATGACGACGATGATGAAGATGACGCCTCAGACGATGATGTCGAGGAAGAGGAAGAGGAAGAAGATGGCAGTGGCAGTGACCCTAGTGACGGCAGCTCCGGCTCTGGCTCTGGCTTTACCACTGATGATGACGACCTCCGCCCAGACACATCCCTGGTGCTGCCTGCAGGCCAGCGCAGGAGGGCTGCCACACGATTGAGGGCGGAATAGCTCTGATGGGTTGGGCATGCACATGTCGCGTGCCTGGTTTGCTGCAAGGACATCCATGTGATGCTTGGATGTCCGAGGTGGGGGACAGGGATTGGGCGTGAGATGCCTTGTGCTGTCTGACAACAAGGTGATGGTTGAACCTGGGCACCCGCGCTGTGTCGCTATGAGCCATGTACGGGTAAACAGTAGTAGAAGTAGTAGTAGTAGCAGCAGTAGTGGATGTCACTGATCACTGAGCAGTTTGTGTCTGCTTTGACAGCGAAGATGGTGCGGTGCTTTGTAGCACATGGATTGACTCGCTGGTTTCACCAAGTGTTGACTGTGGTGAGGTCTTGTCAGGTGTTGTACAAGTTGTTGCCAGATGATTGTACCTGTTCCAGTGCCTTCAAGTCACCAACCCTGAGGGTGTGTTGTTGTGTCACAGTGTATGGCTGGCCAAGGGCCTCGTGGCCGGAGAGGGTAACTGCTACTACTTGCAGACCCGGAAATGATGACGTTCAGCTGGTTGAGGTGTGCAGACATGTGGGCTAAGTGCGGCTCAATGGAGCACTTGCTGGCTGTCATGATGCTGCCTGCTATATGAAGGAAAGGTGATTTCGGCTCATGCAGCGACAACTTGGGATGCAAGCTGCTTCATTGCTGCTGCTCATGCGAACCTCCATACAACCGACAACATGCTAACAGCCTGCTGCAGCGGACTGCTGCACAAAATGTCGCGTCTAGCATCAGCTAGGTCAGTCAGTCAGTAGTAGTTACCCTCTCCGGTCAGTCAGATTTGTTACATTGATTGATGTTTGTTACACGTGAGGACCCACTCTAGCTGCGCTCACAGGGTATCCACACCAGCCCTGCTTACCCACGGCCAGGCACACCACGTACCCCATTGGTGCCACCTTGTGCAAACGTCCTCACCAAGCACAGCACAACCGACACTGAGCCTACGCCAAACAACGTGCGCATGACAGGGGGAGCATAGGCACCGCCCTTGGCTTGGACTTGTTGCACAGAGGAGCCAGCGGCTCACTTGAGCTATGCTACAGGGTAACACCAACCCTGATCACTCACTCCACGGCGCTCACGGCTGCAACCACCACATGGTAGGCGACCCAATCTGGATCTCCCGGTGAGCACTGGGTCATGGTGGAGCAGCCTTGGTGGATCAACAGGGTGGTCTTGTGCCCGGGTTCAACTCCCGGGGTGGGCACTATCGGGTTTGCAGCTCACACCCGTGTGTGGCTGGCACCCCGCTTTTTCTTTTTCCCTGCTCAGCTTGGTATGACCAGCCGGCTGTGTGGCGAGTCTTGTGTGCGTTACTTGTGCCCTCTACAAGTGACACACCCCAAACGTCCACATCTCAAGCCAAACAAAGCCCAAATTCCACGATCAATCCACGCACGTCCATCATCAGTCACAAACACTCCCTGATGGGTGTGATCAGCACTACTGGAGGTGTGCCAGAGTCTTCTTACCTGCAGTGATGTGATGCCTGAATCCTCCACGACAAACAAAGTAAGTCCCACACTCAGGTTACAGTATGTTGGACAAAGCATGACACATCATCAAAAACAGCTGCTTATCACCCGACCGGCCTGGGCGCGAGTTACCCACACCACAACCGTTCAGACACGGCGACAACTCTACTACTCAATCTGGTGTCCACTACACGGCCCAGATTGGAATGCACAGCCACCTCTTGGCTTGGCTCTGTACACAAGAGCATATGCTGCCAGTGGTTCAGCGTGTCCTCCTCCTCTTCTGCCGCTGCTGCCTGCCGGTGCCTGCAGGGGGAGAGGAGCAAGACTGGGCCACTTTGACAGTATTTGTTCTTGCCTCGGATGCTCTTGTAATCAATTTCTGCGTTGGACGTTCAAACTTGACGTGCATGCACATGCCATCTGCAAGCAGCTGTGCTTACCCGCGGCAGGCCGGACTCGTCTGGGCTTGTCCCCAGTGCCACCCCGCTCCTGACCATCCCCTCCTGCATGAGAAAATGTTGAGATTAGATGAGGCTGAGGGAGTGGCGGAAGACTTGCACACCGTTGATGAAGCAGGTTTGCAGTATACCCGCTGCCCTACCTGTGGCTACTGCTGCCTGCATCCACGGAGACAACTCCTCTGCTGCTTGATCTGCGCAACAACACCCATACCGTGATGTGAAGCACACAGTGCGTTGTGGCGGCCCGAGCCAGCAAGACTGATGGTCCTCACCCAGGTAAGGCATAAGGCACAGCACCTCGGCGGCAAGCAGGGTAGCCTCATGCATGGAAGGGGGGCCATCAAAAGAGCAGCTGGCATGCTCGCCTGCACACAACAGACAAGCAGCACTGGTTCGCATGCCTTGGGGACTGCGAGGGTGGCTGCATGCAGTCTGTGATGCAGATGCACTCACTCGGGTCGCCAGTGAGAGCCTCCTCCTCATCCTCGTGTGCCTTGCGGTCTGCAGACAGGACGCAGCAGATGCCCCTCTCGATGGTGAACTTTGCAGCCAGACTGACTGCAACCAATCTTGGGTGAGAGAGTTGGTTAGCAGCTGGTGCAGTGCACACTCTGTCCAAGCCCACCTAAAAACTTGTTGCATGCACACAGCACCTCCCCAACTGTGGCCTCTCTCCAGTACTGACCCTTCCACTGCTGCATGCCTGCAGAGCAAGGACTCGGTGTTGGACGTTGGCAGCAGCAACAGCAGCACTGCAGCAGGCAACACTCACCTGACATGTTACGCTGCAGGTCTTCTTGGCACACCCTCCTGCACTTGCCAGTGCCGGCATCATAGATGCACCCAGGCAGGCTGTCCCTGCCAGCAGCAGCATAGCTGGGCTGCAGGTACAGCTGAGGTCTCATGCCCTTGAGAGGCAGCCACAAGTCCAGCCACTTTGGCATGAACTTGGAGTGCTTGTCCATGACAACAGCATACTTCAGTTCTTGCACGCGTACTGGACGCATGGCGCCCCCAACCTGCTGCAGCGCAGTCACAACAAGGAGAAGTAGTAGCAGCAGCGTGGACAGAAGGCCACAAGAAGCTACAAGAAGCCACAACAGCGCACCTTGTCGCGCTTGAACGCTGCAACGTGCTTGCTGGGGTCGACCTGCAGCGTGGCCTGCATGGCAAGCATCCTGCCTGGGCCACAACCATCCAAAGGGACTGCAATCTTTGATGTGCCGCGCTCCCCCAGCACCGACAGCGTCAGGTCGTTTGGGTAGTACGTGGCATAGACACGCGGCAGCACAGGGTAACTCAGCACTTCGAATGCCATGTGAGGAAGTGCAGGTGCGCAGAGACCAACCAACGCTGCTGACAGAGGCCAACGAGGCTGCAACGGGGGTCAACAAGCCGAGCGCAGGGTCGGAGCAGCTGAGAGGTCACCCCAACGACAACCAAGTAACGGCTGTTCGAGCACCGCAGCCAGGGCAGGTCCGGCCGGCTCCCCAAGCACGCTGACGCAGTGCTCTGCGTGAATTGGCCAAGAACCCCCCCAGGTGCAGGCAGCTGCCAAGTAGGCACGTCCGGGTCCAAGGCATCCCAGTGCTACCCAAGCCGGACAGAGTGTGCTAACCCTCCTTGTGTGCTCAGCAGCAACCACTGGGGCCCCTCACTGGTTGTTGTCACCCTTCCACGCACTGGCCGCAAACAGCAGTTCCCCGCAACCCCGGGCCCGCATGCCGTTCTGCGGCATTCTGTCGCCACTGCCTCCTTTCAGGTCACTCCTCAGGCCGTTGCGTCTTTGCATCTATCCTGCTGTTCACTGTGTGACAGGGGCACGAGCCACGTCAGACCACTAGTGATGGTGACTACCATCAGCAGGCTCCATACAGCAACGGACAAGCTAGTGGTCAAGGCTGAGGTTGAGCACTGGCCACGCATCCACAAGCGATGCATGGATGATGGTTTGTTTGCCTCGCTGCAGGCCATGAACACAAACCACGCATGGGATATCCAGTAGCATAGCAGTGACTGCTACCATCAGCGCAGATAAGCGGTGCAACTGATACACATGCTGGCCTCTGTGTCACAACAAAACGCACATTCAGTACATGCACATTCCTTATCGTTCCACCACGAGGGCCCGACCCTCTTTGGGCAATGCAGCGTGGTTGCCCTGTTGCTGCTGCCTGTCGAGGACAATGGCAACTATCACACCTACCCCAACAGCACAGTCGCTTGTGTATGTATGCATTCATGTTGTGCATGATCTCAAGCTAGGGTGGGACAGCTGACTGCAAGAGACACCCTAAAGCCTGTGCTGAGACCTGCCCTGTTCTAGTGTCTGATGGCGAGTATATGTCTGCTCTGTGTGGGTTGCTTCAAGCAGCCTGATGAAGGACGAAGAGTCCGGAAGCGGTCGCTCGCTTTCTATGTAATCCACGGTATCAAACAAACTCGCTCGGCTTGAGTAGCGGTAGCCAGTCAGTCAATCATCACACTATTCTTGAATGACGATGTATCACTGCCACTCTGCTTTGTGCTCAAAGGTTGACAGAGACTCTGCGGGACCAACCCACGTTTTCAAAGACAGCATCAGCCAGGCACATTCGCGCACTTGCAGATGTCTCATTCTGGTTGCAAGTAGGGAGCCACACCTGGGTACCAGCAGCCATGACAGATCTGTTACACCGGCTGTGTGTTGCCGACGCTGTGAATGTGTGTCTAGTTAGTTCTCAATGTGTGTCCGTTGCACACTGGGCATCAACGGCACACGGCTGTGCGGTGTACGGCGCCAGACTGTTGCACTCTGCCCACTCGCTGTCATGCAGTGGCAGGAAGGCTCCCAGCAGGTTGCTTAGGCTCCACTGCAGGGTCTGGGTGACTGTCCAGCGGTTGCTGCGGTTGAGCATCAGGGTCACAGGGGCACCGGCATTGAAGGCCATGTAATGGTCCCAGCTGAAGCGCCCACACATCTCCCCTTCGGCGGCCTTGCTTGCTGCTGCCCACGCTGAGGCATGGGCATCCGCACACTCCTGGCGCAGCAGCAGCTGCTGGTCTGCTGCCGCCAGGGCCTTGGCATGCTTGGCTGGGATGTCTATCAGCAGAGTGCGGGGCAGGCTGAACAGGCGCCTGATCAGCGCCAGCCCAAAGTCCTGGTGCTTCTTGCACTCTGCTGCTACGACTTGCTGCCAGGTGCGGGCGTGGCTTGCACACTGCTCGGCCTTCTGCTGGTGGCCAGCAGCCAGGGCAGCCTCCCACTGCTGCATGATCTGCCTGCCTGCCACAAAGCGCGACTCGCTGTCCTGCTGGGCGATCTCCAGCAGCTGGGTGCACACTTCGCCCACCATGTCGACCATGATAAAGTCCCGTACCTCCTCATATACATACTGCCTGCACACCCTGGCAAGCATCAACACCAGGGGGCAGGTCGTGGCTGCAAACAGCTCGCCCTGCTGCTGCTGCACGAAGATGAACTGCACGCCTCCCGGCACAGCTGCAAAGGCTGCAGAGTCCACCTTCAGCAGTGTGCTGTTGGCAAAGCCCATGGCCTTGGAAATGGCAGCCTGGGCACGGGCTGTCAAGACCTGCCTGTCTGGCACCTGCTGCACAGTGATGCGCCCAGTGTAGCCACAGCCCAGCTCCACGCTGTGCAACAGGTCCAGACAGTCGCTGGCTGCTTCTTCTGCCACATCCCGCGTCTGTGCCTTAAGCAGGCTCAGCAGCAGCACGCCCATCTGCTCGCGCTTTTCCCGCTCATTCGGGTCCATGTCAAACACCACCCACCCCTGCCTGTCTGGCCGTTGGGATGTCACGTTGATCACCAAATTCAGCCTCAGAGGGTCCGGGAAGCCAGCCCACGGGCCTGAAGGTGACAACCACAGGACCTTCGGGTCTCTGCTGGGGGGCTCCATTTCCATGGCTAGTTGTGTGTAATCGCTGTTCAGTGATACCAGACGCCGACTGGCGCGTCAGTCGTGCCAGGCCGCGGGTTGTGCCAGTTTGTTGTCACTCGTTGCAAAACCTGTCGTCCGGTGCCTTTGCAGCTGTTTTCTTTTTTACTGGTTTTCACGCAGCTAGGCCAGTTACAGGTGTGTGCAGGTTGGAACAGCGCGTTGCGTGCCGTGACCCGGCCCACTGCCTAGATGAGCAGCAATGATTCCTGAGCGGAACACCTCCCAACTGCCCCTGGTCTGAGCAACAGCAGCAGCAGCAGCAGTCTCACTGGTCTGTTCTCGACCTTGTGTTGAAGCCTCTCTGCAGCTGACTGAGAATCCAAGCCCACAGCAGCAGGGCTGACCGAAGCCATACAGTCTGCTTGCTGCTGCTGTTGTTGGTACCAACCACGCTGCAACAAGTTACACGTCAACCAGGTGGCGAGCAGCAGCGGGCACGAGGAAGAGCCGCTGACCTGCTACCTGATCTAGACCCAGTAGCTGCCTGAAGGTGAGCTTGTGCAGGTCTCTGCTGCGAGGGAAGCTGACTGCGTAGCAGGCTGCTGGCTGTGCAGCCACCTGGCTGTACGCCACCACGCCACACTCGATCATGTCACCAGCCAACTGCCTGGCAACCAGGCGGCCATCAATCCTGTTTTCACCTGGGGCACAGCCTGCTACGGCAGCGCACTGTCCACAAAGCCAATCCTTGCCGGGGGGCCGCTGCTGCCAGGGCGGGACAGATTGCGAAGTACAGCAACCATCGCACATGACCTGCACACCTGTATTGTTGATCAACTCACGGGATGGCTCCAGCTCCTGCTCGCCACCACCTGTTGGGAGCAGCAGCAGCTGCAGACTGTCGTGAGGGCGGAGGCCAACCTGCGCCAGTTTTGCCAACAGGGGGGGCAACAGCCAAGTGTAGTGTGGGCGTTCAGGCAAGAAACTGCGAGGCGGGGCTCGTGCAGCAAGTTGGATGCAGTGACACCTTGGTTGGGGCCGCCATCCAGGTCGCACCAGGATCAACAACGATGCCTGCAACACGACTCACAGGCACGCATCGAGACACTTGTCCCACCTGCTGGGGTGTCTCTTGCAGGCCCAGTAGCCGCCCAGTGTCCTTGAGGTACAGCCTGTGCTCTTCGGTGCATAGGCCCCTGTCCAGGCACGCACCATATATCTGCAGAGGTAGGCAGCCTTTTGGCTCGTAGGTCACTTGCACTTTGGCTCACAGAGCTGCGACCGTTCGCACTTACTCGCGAGAAGGGCCTATCAGACTGTATCTTGACTATGATGAACTGGTGTGGCAAGGCACCAAACACGTTGAGGTGCAGGATCTCCCTGGTTCCCGCCATGCGGTGAAGACCAACTGGTGCGTTCGAGCTAACGCAGGCAGGCTGCGATGATGCCAGCCCTTGGTAGCAGCCTAGGACCAGGAGAAGCTGGAAGGAGGAAGATGCAACATCAGCAACCTCTGTACACTGCAAGCTGACGAGCACCTCAGCTGCAGCGCATTCAAAACTGTAACATGTGCTCTGTTACAGATCTGTATCGCTGTTTGCTGGACGTGGTGCGCCGTTGACTCTGAGCAAGAAGAGCGCGCGCTGTTAGGCACCGGTCCACGTTCCCATCCTTACTGTTGTGCAAGCGCCATGCTTGATGCTTCGTAAATTAGAACTAGCTGACGTGTGATGCCCGTCCTCAGTGTGATAACCTGCTCCTTGCTTGAGTGAATGCCTCTTGGCATCATGGCTGGACAGGAGGCGGCCGCAGATCTTGAGGATCAGTTCGACACCCTTGTCGAGCAGGGCGTAGGCTATGCTAGGGGCGCAACCAAGGAGTGTCGCTGGCGCAATCAGGCCTTGCTGGACGCCTTCCAGCACCCCTACCGTGCAACGAAGTACCCAGACGAAACAGATTTCTTTAAGTACTTTGATGGAAAGGCTCGCAGTGAGTAGTTGGTTCTCGTCTCCGTACGCTGCTCTGCACTGCAGTTTGCTTTGGTGTAGCAGGGTGACCCTCAAACCTGAGACCCAAGGGACAGTTGAGCTGTGCTTGCTGCCTCAACAGCTCACGTAGAAGCCCATTCTTTATCCGCTCCTGTTGCTTTGCATGCACTGGATGGTGTCGTTTCTTGCACTCCATCAGGGCGTACTGCTCACACTGAATGCCACTGCTTCCTGCAACCACCTGCTTTCTGTAGTCGCCGGAACCACCTACAAGACCTGGAGACACTCCACCAAGGCTTTTGAGTTTGCCTTTAGAGCAGAAATGCTTCTCTTCCTGAACCTATCGGTTTCGCATCACATTCAGCTTCACTATGGAGCAGCTTCATCGCTGAGAGTGTACAATGCTCATGATGACCAGCAGCTGCTGGAAGTCTTGCTGGAGTTCCTGAATCAGCCAGCAGAGTATGGAATCGCAAGGCGCATGGTGCAGGTTCAAGCTAAATTCGAACAGCCACCACCAGCAGAGGGCAGTGGCAGGCAGCAGGTAACCGGCAGAAAACGCAGAAAACAGGCTGATGGGGCGGCGCCAACCGCAGTTGGTGCTGGTGCTGGCCCTGCTGCAGCTGGTCAGGGAGGTGCGGCAGCAGAGAGTGTTGAGATGGGGAATGACCAGCAGTCTGAGACAGAAGAAGATCACTCAGAAGAGCAATATCCAGATAATGTCGTGTTTGATGACCTGGTGGCAGCAGCAGAAGAGGCGTATAAACAGGAAGTCGAGCAAAGCAAGTCTATTGCAGATGAGCTGAGATCAGTGAAAGAGCAGTTGCTGATTGAGCAGGTCAACAACACTACACTGCGGATGACACTGACCATGCTGCAGAATGACTTGCAGAGGGAGAAGGACAACAGCAGCACTTCAGGCACAAGAGGATGTGTGAGCTGCACTCTTCTGGCAAGTTGAAGCTGTTGCTTGTGACCCCTCTTACCTTACAAACTTGGCAAAGCAGCGCTGTGAGCATTGTCCAAAGAGTGCCAAGACTGGGGGCCCTGCTGCAGCAGCAGCAGCAGCAAGGCCAGTCCGCAAGCAGATGTGACTCAGGACGTGTGAGCTGCACTCTTCTGGCAAGTTGAAGCTGTTGTTTGTGACCC
>JARWLF010000823.1:0-14276 GCA_029853055.1 Scenedesmus sp. KT-U
CTTGCAGTAAACCAAGTCAACCTCAATGAAAGTCAGCTGGTCAGCTGCAGGACTGAATATCAGCTCTGACAGATACTGCAGTGCACCACCAGAACATCCCAGCTAGACTTGCATAAGCACATGCGCACAAACCAGAGCTGACAATAACATCAATACTGCACTGCTGTGACTCCTGTGCCTTTGCCAATCGGCAAGCGATCAAAATGGGTAACAGCCCAGCACAAGGTCAAATGCTACTTGTGTACACACAGATGGCTATCCCTGCGAGGAAACTGACAAGTCATGTAACAGCACGGTGATGTCACTGTGTGCTGCAATCAAAACTGATAGCAAAAGCAGTCATGAAATTAGAGCCCCAGTAGACCAGTTGCTCTGACAACATCATCAGTAGCTGTGCAGGCCGACGGTCTATGTAATCAGCTGACTGCTACTCAGTCATTGCATAGTCCGTCTATCAACCACCATGGCTATAGCCATGACGCTGAAAGCAACAGCATCAAGCTGAAGCCCATTTGATTCAGGTACTGGCACACATGTGCGAACACACACCACACGCACACGCGCACTCAACGAAGGAGAATTCTTGGACTTGCTGTTTCAGAAGGAAACAGGGAGTGAATCCCCGCCTGCCAACCCAAACCCCTGTGGACCCAAAGCCCTGCCACCTGCCCAAACAAGCCCAAGTGCAATTCTCAGTACATCATGCCAGCCTGCACGCACATACATCATAGAGTCAAATCTCTAGACACACATCTCTGGTGTAAGAAGCTGAACACACTCATTGAGTAGAAGAATACACACATGGTCAGAACAACACAAAACTTGTACAGGTTAAGGCTATGTCAGAGATATACTGATGAGATACGGAAGGCTAAGTGCAAACAGATATCTCATAAAGCACACCTGGAATCAAGAGACACCACACAAACCAGCAACATCCACACTGTAGACATGACCAGAACTTTTGAAGCGGCAGAGTATGCATCTTGCCGTCCATGCATGCATTGATGCAGAACAAAGACCTGTAAAATGCTCATGTATCTCACAAACTCGCACTATGGCTATTGTGTAGTAAACACAACTGCATCAGGTTTGAACTGTCGCAGCTGCTGCGTCTAACACTCTCATCCACAGAGTACGCTGATGTTTCGCTCACTGGCCGAAGGACTATCACAGCAGCTGTAACTCTGGGTGGGAACAGGCCTAGTGCCACATGCCACTCACTGTCACCAGCCATGCCACAGACAACATACCAACTCATCAGAGTGCACATGCAAGACTAAAAGCCCCAACTTGCAAGGGCCCAAGATCCTGTCAAGTTTGCACAGCCACATACCAGGGGACATATGCCCCTGTGATGTTCGATAAGTGCTGCACCATGGAGGTGCACAGCTAGAGCAGGTCTGTCAGAAACACCACTCAGAGTTGCAAATCATCAC
This sequence comes from Scenedesmus sp. KT-U, assembly GCA_029853055.1. Taxonomy (NCBI): domain Eukaryota; kingdom Viridiplantae; phylum Chlorophyta; class Chlorophyceae; order Sphaeropleales; family Scenedesmaceae; genus Scenedesmus; species Scenedesmus sp. KT-U. The sequence goes on from JARWLF010000823.1 coordinate 1,440, forward strand.
CTTCACTCGCACACACACAATGATGTTAACATGCTTGCAGAGCTCAGGGTACCAAACACATGTTGCCACACCCCCCTCGTCACAATGTCCTGAATCACAAAAACCTGTGCGACTCCCTGCGATGATGAAAACTGTGCCACATCAGCAGACATACTCACTGTCGTCAGCACATCACACCTGTTAAACCAAAAGCAGCACATGCGCAGCCTTACACCCTAGGGATACAGTACACTGCCTGCTGCCACAGGAACAAGCACAGAAGCACATCTAACATGCAATACACCAGAACAAGCGTGATGCCTCCAATGCAGTGCGATAAGCGCCACTGCCACAGCTGGACACTCAAAGCTTAACCGCTGGGAGCATTGAGATACAGACAACCAAGACAGGCAAGCGCACAATAGCAGCACAATTCACTGACACCGCACAATGAAACTTTCAAACCAGAGTGGCGCGACATGATGCATTGACAACACAAGAGTGCACGAACAGCTCAATCAGTGTCAACAACCAAACTTCACGTGCTTCTCTATCAAATTTGGCAGGTATGTAGCCATATCTCAGGTCTTCGCAAGCACACATACTCTCTCCTCACATCCTGAGCAACTCCATCCGATATGTATGTCTGTGGGCGCAATGGCATAGTTGCGGTACCCACATGCATGCAAAACCATCCAACAGACCGCTGTCACACCACAGCAGTGAAGCCACAGCAGCCATCCAGACTATCAACATGCTCATATCCACACCTTAGTAAACAGGGAGAACAAACAAAATCCCTTGACTTTCGCACTCACAACCAGTATAACATGCAATCATGCTTGGTTGACTCGCTCTCACACAACCGCACACACTACTCTCTGGTAATATAAAACCAGGGACAGGAGGCGAACACAAACACAGACATGTAACCTGCTTGTGACAAGCAACTTTGGAGGATGCCTGCTGGGTGGACACAACATCTGCTGCAGCACTGTTCGAAGCATTCATGAAGCGTTTTCGCTGATTGGAAACAACTGCAATACTTGTCGTGCTTGTCCACCACCCTGCCAAAACCAGCGACTACCATTGCTCAGATGAAGGTGATGCAACATGCAGCTTCATGAGCTGATTGACAGCAGTGCTGATGCAGGTTCGTGACCACACACGCCACACACAACAAGACAGCAGGATGTAGCAATCCAGTCACCCAGTGATACACACATCATATCACAACTCCTGACAGCACAAACACTGGGTGCTTGCTGACAGCTCGCACTGGCTGTTGCTCGCAGCAGCACCACACCGTCATATCCATGTAGACACATAGCACAGCTGGCGATGCTGCATAGAGATGTCATAATGAAGGTGTCCTGCACCAAGGCAGTGTGTGCTAGCGCGATCATGGATAGAAGAGCCTGCGTCAGTACCGTCAAGTACACAGCAATCAACAAGTTGGAGACTGAAACACTCTGAAAGCATAACAATACACCACAAAAGCAGAGCCAACCAACCCCTGTTGCTGTAAACTCCTCATAGCATTGCCAGCTGCTGCACAGTAACATGTACTGAGTGGCTTGGCTGCGTATCTTATGTCACAGAACATGAGACAATGCAGTGCATGTGCAGGGCAAGGATGAGACACTGCAGAGGTGCATGAGGTGTGCGGAACGACCTGCGCTGTCAAAGGCAACCATAGAAGCTGTCGCAAGGCAACAGCCATAACATGCGCCAGGGGTCGCTGTGGCTGCAGAACACAGTAGCTATCAACAATCAGGTGCACTATGGCGACAGCAGTGTGATTGGCACATGCCATGGTCCAACCTGTCTCAGGCTTGCCATTGTAGACTGATGTAGAATGCCAACGCTGTCCCAAGATACACATGCCTAGCATGCATAACAGCTCAACAGACCAGGATGAAAACACATCGTCCAGAAATTGGCTGCGGCAGCGCACACAACACCACCTATTCTGTAGAGCGTACTGTGACACACTGGTAACTAATGTGTACATCAGTCACACCATCAGAAGATCATGATGATGGTTTGACACCTCACTGGCTTCATCATTCAGGAAGTCATCATGGAAGCCCAAGCACAGTCCATCTGCCGCAGGAAAGTCCATATGCAGCTGCGGCATCTCCTCATCCCCAGCAGTAGCCAAAGGACACTCCACAGGGTACTCCAGCACTGGAGGAAGCAGCACATGCCCAGGTGCTGCATGATGTGCAGCACAACCGTCCAGAACAGCTTCAAATGTGGCAGGCGACCCATTTGCAACAGCTAGCAGCTGGTGCTCATGCTCGTGATCTGCATCTTCAAACTTCAAAAGCAGCTCTGCAGCCATGTCAGCGCCCATGAGGTGCATGTGCTGCATCTGCTCTTCCCAGGGACAGCCAGATGCTGCAGCAGCAGCAGCATGATCTCCATCGCAGACACCCGTGAATGCTGAGTACTGCTGATGAACAGAAGAGGCATCCACAGCAGCTTCCAGGCTAGGTCCCAATAAACCCATCTTCTCCATTTCCTCTTTGCTGACGAAGCGACCCTTGATGCGTGGGCGCTTGTCTGCGTTCACCTTCCGCAGATGGTAGCGAATCTTCTTGGCATGGCTGCGGCGAGCACGCTTCTCACGATAGCGTGCCAACGCCTCTGCACGTGTACGCACAAAGGGTTCAACGACCGACCCAACGCCAGCAGCATGGCTGACAGATGCCTTATGCTGCAGCAGCTGGCGTGCTGTGGCAGCTGAAGCCGGCTTCTGCCAGCACATGGCACTGAAACCCTTGACGCCTGCCAGCTTGGGTGCTGCTGTTGGTACATTGGCCGAGGGCAAGGCAGCACTTGCTGACCCACCAAGTGGCACTGCACCCTGCATTGGCTGTGTCTCTGCTTGGGCGATTGGCTGTACTGCACTTGCAGAGACTGACAAAACCGCTGCTGGAACACCTGTGAAACATCAAAACGGCAGAATAAGCATACTGTTCGCAGATGCTTGTTCAGGTAGCTGTGGCTAGATGTGACAGGAATCACTAACAGGCGTCAAGGATGCAACACCAGCATACGTCACATGAGATGACTCTGGTTGGCTGCATGCTGGCATCGAGCGATGCTGGACTCCTCCCAACACGACCACCAAGAGATGGACCACAGAAGGACCATGCAGGGCAAGAATACCCTGCAAGCTGCAAGCTACACCTGACATTGAGAAGACTGACTTATTTTCATTCACTAAGGACACAGAGAAAGCACACTATGGCCAGCTGAAGACATGTGATCACCTGGCGTCCGCAGCAAGCCCATCTTCTGTTGTTCCAAGAGTCTACGCTGTAAGGCAGCTGTTGCTGCTGCCATGGCTGCTTTGGGACACAAGTGTGCCTTGTTCTCAGCAGCTTTCGCTGTACGCCCAAGCGCTGCATCTGCCGTAGGTGCTGTTTCTTGCACTGCAGCTGCTGTGCTGTCTGCTGCAGATGCCTCTGACCCACTGAGGTCAGCACAGCTATTGTCACTTCCGGCACTATTGGTGCCACTGTTGGACGATCCAAGCGGACTACCAGGAATGTCTGGTTGTACCCCTGACAGAGAGTTGGCTCTACTAAGTTGAGGTCGCACTATCTGGTCACTTGCATCATCTGTACTAGCAGCACCCGCCTCTACTAGGGCTTCTGAGCCGGTTGCAGGGGCTTTTGGTTGCTGCAGGTCTGCAATTGAATTGTACAACCTGGTGTCACTGACGTCCAGAACGGTTTGCGGCACGCGTAAGATTTCTGCGCCATCTGAGGTGCAGGGCTGTTGGACACCACTATGGTGGCTGTGACTGCCGGACAGGTCTACTTGCATCATTGACTGCCAGCAGGACAGGGTGCCTGGGGTGGCTGCATCGCTACAAGGAGTGCATGTCTCGTTGGTGGACTCAGGCTGACGCAAGTCTCTGGAGAAGGTGGTGCAGCCAGGGCTGTTGCTAGAAGCGCGTTGAACACTCAAGCTTGCTTGGACGACAGATAGATCAAGGTTGATAGCAGTGTGTGCCACCTGCCCTCCGCCTAACTCAGAGAATATGCTGCCACCAACACGCTCCCAGGCACTACAGAACAAAAGGCGTACAATGTGATGCGATGACATGCAGTGATGAAAGCCAATGAGGGTCTTAGTAACGACATATGCAGTGTACATTGTCGCTGGTACTGCAGTACAGTAGTGACAGCTGAGCTGGGACTGCTGGCGCTGCTGCAAGCAAGCGTGGTCACTCTAAATGGTATCAACATATGCAAAATCTGTCAGTGTCGAACTCTCCTTACCTCGCAACCACCTGAGGGTCGAGAGCAAGTGAGAGCATCACCTGCTGAACAACTCCACCACAAGCTTGTGACGCGCTACAGAGTTTTCCTGCACAGCAATAGGCACGACATATGACATCAGTATGGGTGCCTTAATCATCATTGCAATGCAAACAGCACAAACCAAATCAGAAAAGCGATACGCGTCAGGCATCGCTAGGAAGCCACGTGTACACGCAACTATACACAAGCAACAATAGAAACATGTGTGAAGTCGTATATTGGTGATACTTCACAAAGCTAGAGTACAAGGGGATGCCCTCGCAGGCTTATGGGCCTCCAGTCGAGTGAGCAACTCGCGGTATATCGTGACTGCTAGTTGTGACATGTACCTTTTTTCCAACAATCGACCCCACTCTGAGGACCACGCTGCTATCAGCACCGGATTATGAATGTCGAGTGGGCCGCACAACTCGCTACCCTATCCCCTGAAGGACGGCAATACTTTGATTGCGAAAAAATAGGCATCTGACGAGGGCAAGCAGCTGACGCTCCCCTCCGCCGTTTGACGTTGTCCTGACAGTGTTGTGCCATGTTGTGCCACTGTGCACAATGTGCTAAGTAGATTGCACGCACATTGGCAGTAGAAATACAAGATTGTTCAGTTCTGCAAGTATGGGCAGCTAGAGTTCACTTCAGAGACAAATACCAGGTCTCGTTGACTATGATGGGCCTGGCAGATGGCTTTCAGTACGCGCATGGTTGCAAACGAACGTGAGAGTTTTGTAATCATCTGAATAGTAAGGTTTCAGCTGCACTTGCTCAGCGCTCGTTCCGGTTTTGCGCACACAGCTCGACAGGGACGGCTTGAAGCATGTGTCAGCATCGGGATGCGCCGGGTGTATTGAGTAACTACAACCCCAACAGACATGGCTGGAGCAAGCACTAGTAGCATATGCATGGTTGTCCTACTTGGACCGGCGGTCAGTTCGTTGCAGTTACCAGATTGCAAGTGGCAGATATGCAGGCAGTCGTGCATGCAGGAGAGCACACATGTCACATGCTTACGCCCTTGCATCGAGAGCTCTGGTGTTATGTTGTTTGCAACCTGCATCAGGAACACTCCAATCTTCTACGAGTGAAGCAGCTTGGCGCCCTGAAAGGGCTGCGGCAGGCCCCATATATGTCATTAACTGGCAGAGGTTATGCACTCAGCTACATCACATCTTAGCACTACAGCATTACAGAGACCTAGCAGCGCAAGAATATTGCGCTCCCTCAGTACCAGAATACCTGCTCTTCATGCATGGCACTGCATGGAAGCTGACTGCTGCTCCATAGCTGACAGGCTGTACCCTTGCTGACGCTCAAACGCAATGGCCAGCTATCTGACAAGTGAAGCCTGTCGCTGTCTCTTGCCTGCTGCACTGGCTCCCTCAGCAGCCAATCCAATGGAATGAAGTGAAGTTGCATGGTGTGTTGCCCAGCACTGCAGCTGCTTTAGCCACACCATACCATACCACACCGGTGGACACAAACTCACCAACTCAAGACAACAGTCGTCAGCTCCAACAAGCGCCCAGCTCTTCTTCATCATCAGCCCACACCAGCAGCGAGCAGAGCAGCAACAGGGCCAGGGAGGAGTCCAGATGTTCCGCCTTGAGACACTGACCTACATGGCCAATGACTCAGCTGGCAAGGGGGTGTAAGCTGCAAGCCTGAGTCACAAGCCTACACCTCCCCTTCCTCAGGACCATCCTCCTCAGTGTCCCTGCATATCACAGGCAGTCAAGACATGATTGTGCGGCGATGGGAGGGTCATGCGTGGGTTTCTTGATTGACCATGCAGGGGACTAGGCAGTGAGTGGCGACGACCATTGAGAGAACCTTGTGCCTGCTGACAGAATCGCTATTCTCTTGAGCAATGTGCGGCCACCAGACACTTCCTGCCCCTCCGCCCAAGTACTGTACACACCACAGACACGTATTGCTTGCTGGCTGAGCAGTGTCCCCGAGAGCTGACAAGCAGGTAGCAACAGCAACGTTGTACTTATTCGCAAACAGACAGCTGCAGGGCTTACCGTCTGCTGCGGCGGTCCTTGCTGTGGCCCCTGCTGCGGTCCCTGCTGCGGTTTCTGCTTCTGTCACGGCTGCGATCGCGCCTGTGGCGCTTGCTCTTCTTGTGATCATCATCATCATGCCTGAAACAACGGTCACGCAGCAAAACATATGAAGGACATCACTGAAGAGCCCAACAACCATGATGAGATCGAATCCAGCTGCATGTTGATGCCACTTCAACACTGTACCATCAGGCACAGGCCAGACTGCCAGCAAAGCTTGACATCACCACACAGCAGTGATGACACTTTGGATCTGCTTTGGTACGAGCTCGTACACGTGCTGCTTATTGTATTGTCATCGGTCAAGACTGCGACAGCTGTGCCCTGTTGCCGATGCTAGAGCCTGCTAGCTCTGCTTGCCAGGCGATTCAGCAGTGACCCATGCCTGAAGAATCGCACCTGCTGGATCGCTTTTTCTTCTTGTTACCTCCGTCATCATCGTCATCTTTCCCTTTGTTCTTCAACTTCTCTATATGCTCATCGAATATCTGCTTTGCGATCTCAGGACCAACCTGCAAACAGCAGATTAGATGACGTCATGAATAAAGACGAATCACTCAGCAGTGACTGCAGGCAACAACACATTGCAGGTGCTGGTTTTGGAAGATGACAGCTGCAGTGGGTCTGCTGCCAAGCTTCTCCAGCTGCCGGTGCCTGCCAACTGATGTCATGCACACACCACAATACCATGCTGTAACAACTCACTGCTACAAACTCCTCCTCCTGTGCAAAAGCTTCTTCAAACTCCTGCCATGTTGTGCTGGCGTATAGACCCTCAGCGCTGCGCACAAAGCTCACAAACCGATCAATGGTTTTCTTGCGCTTCTTGTCAGCTTCTTGGGCCTTCTCCTTGGCACGACCAACCTGTTGCACGAAGTGCAGGTCGCAATAGGTGGTGTATATGAATTGCAGAGTGTACTGGTCATTGCTGTCAATATAGGCTGGAGGCCATAAATGCACCTCATGTAAACATTGAAAGCATCGAGTACGGGGGAGTCAGGGGCGGGGGGTTTCAACAGATGGCACAGTTGCTGAGCAAAACACTCGTTGAAGGGGTATGATCTACACTGCAGAGGTTGAGACACCATGACACCATGAATGGTGGCTACTGATGACCTGTATTGCTGCATCAGCATCATCTCCAAGACACCAAGCTGTAAGCTCACCTGCTCTTCAAAGTAGCTGCGTTTATGTGTATCCCTTATGGCCGCAAGTTTACTATTGCTGCTGCTGCCCCCTTCACCTGTGGTGCAACATGCATCCATATTTGGGGTTATACATGATGCAGCACTACTGCAAGGTGCAGGATATCCAGCATATGCATGCAACAGTGTAGAACAGCCAGTGTTTGCGGATTCATTTGTCCAGCTCTGAAGAAGCAGGTGAGCACATTGATGCATACAGCAACCCTTTCCTGTCCATGCATTTTCAGCTAGTACCACTATCCGTATGAACATTAGCTAGTAGCACTACCCGTATGAACATACCACAGAGCCTCCATCCATACACTCACCTTTTGCGTCTGCTGCATTTGCTTGTGATTCTAGCGCCTCTACGAATGAAACATACGTACTGTCTACTGTAGCTGACCAACCAGCCTCCTTGAGAGCTTCCTTCATCAAGGAGCGTGCCTTGTCATACTCTTCTTCAAGCTCTAGAATCAAGTCCTCAAACAGCTCCCGAGGTCTACTGCCAGTACTGTTGTGCTTTACTGCCCGGTACTCATCTGTGTCTTCTACATGAGGGTGATACTCCTTCCAACGCATACGCACTGAGATGATGCCCTCATCCCGGTGCCTCTGCAGCAGCTGTCGGAAGGTATCACGGTTTTGTCGCTCCTGCGTGCACAACAACAAGCAAGGGGAAGGTGACCCAACACCAAGATCACCTGTCCAGATGTACAGAGGTGTATGAGTAAAAGCTGCAGTCCCTCATAACCACAAGCACAACAGCAAAGAAGGACACAGAGTCAGCAACAACCAACACTGTGGAGCTATTCACCTTCCTGCGTTTCGCTTCCTTTTCCCGCTCTTTGTGCTGCTTCTCTTCATCCTCTAAGTGACGTATGTGAGCCTGAAAGACCTCTAAGCGTGTCAGCCGGTCTAGCTTCTCGTATGCCTCGTCATCCTGCAGCTTGGCTGACACTTTCCGCCATGTGCTGGTGGGCTTCAGGTTAGCAGACACCAGCAGCTCCTTGAAAGCAGTAATAGCAGCCTCCTTCTTGCGCTTGTTGTCCTCAGCCCTGCATATTCACAGCAGCAAGAAGATCAACCTTGTACCACCGCTGCTGTTGGATCTCATGTATTCAAGCAGCCACTTCCCGAGCTCAACGCACTGAGAGCGCTGACAGCTACCACAAACCCTAGCACATGTTCATGGTTTAAGGTCACCAAGGTGCTAAGGGTAGTCTGAAGCTCAAGACACTCACTGTCTGCGCTTCAGAGCATCCATGTGATCCTTGAAGAGCTCACGCCTGAGCGCATCAGAGTCAACTTCCTGCAGGACAGAACAGCAGCAGGAAGTGTTTGAACCAGAAAAAGCTACAACTGGCCAGCCAGGCACTGCAGCAGTGCATTACATCACCCAGCGTACAATATGGCAGGCGACCCACCATGCAACACTGCAAGCAGGCTTACAGCAGGGCACATGACACATGTTGCAGGAAAGCCATGTGATCAGAGGGTAGCCATCGCATTGTTGAGAAAAGAACCCGAAAAGCACCCTCAACAAGAACTCACTGGCTACCTTCCGACATCAGCAAGCCTTGCAGACACCCTGTGCCAGCTGATAAGCACACAACACCCACCTTCCAGCGTCCATCGTGATTGAGCAACTTAGAAGCACGGTCATATGTGTCGCCAACTTGAAGCTCTGGGGTATCTTCCAGCAGCTGCATGAACCCTTCCTTGGCTGCGACCTGCCGCCGTCTAGCCTCCTCTCTCTCAGCAGCACGGCGGGCCTGTATCAGCAATCATGCAGCAAAAGCTGCTGATTGTATGACATGTAGACGCTGCTGCATGAACCGCATCCAGTGCAATTGGGCACAAAAGCCCGCTCAACGCTGCACACATGCTTCAGATCTGTGACTTGCATTCCCTATGTTGGAGTTCAAAGCAACAGGCACTGGCTTTAAGAGTACAATCTGGTACTGCAACATCACGATAGCCACCAGACTGCGCTACTTCCCAACTCACCGTGCAGTACTCATTGAAGGCGCTCTTCTTCTCTCCCATAGCCTTCAGTGCCCCATACCTAGGATCATGGATGATCAGCCGCATAGCATTGTCCCAACTGGCTTCTGCCGGAATATCAAAGTCAGCAAGCAACTCCTTAAAGGCTTCCTTTGCTGCTTCCTTAGTGGGGTACACTATGGGCTTTGCAGGCTCGCGAGCTGCTGCTGCAGTAGCTGTTGATGCTGAGGCACCTTGCTGGTCAGTTGACTGCGGACACAGAGAACGCCAGTACAGATCAGCTTGCTCCGCGGGCTGTGAGGCACACCCTGCACTCTGCGCCCGTGGATGACCAGGACTAGATGAATGTGCTTCTTTGATACAACTTTTGCTGCATGACATAACATTACATGCCTACACCTGTGTGGAAGAACTCACCTTGCTTTGTACGTCGTCCCTGCTGGTGTCACCATTAGCTGCTGCCAACGGAACGACCTGAGTTGGTCTGCTTCCTGCTGCTGCTGACCCTGAGCCCCCTGCTGCAGCTGCTGCTGCCTGGGCCTGCTTCATCTCCTCTGGCATGGTCCACTTGCTCTCTTTAGTTATCTTGTTATAGTAGTACGGCCGACCGTCAGGTGCAGTGTACTGCTTCCATGCCTTCGCCTTTTCTGATAATGCAGCTGCTGGTACTGCTGCAGAAGCCCCGCTGGCTGCTGCTGCCGTGGTGGTGGAACCTGCTGCTCCACCCTGTGCTGCTTTGTCTGCTGCTGCTTTGGCACTTTCCTGCAGGGCCAAGGAGTGCACATGCTGAAGAGTCAGCGTGACATGTACATCGAGCTGTACTCAAGCTTTCCTGCTACAATCTTGTGTAATAGTCAAGATTCCGAGCCACTGACCATTCGTTGAGGTTCGAGAACGTGCAGGATAGGCCATTGAATGATATGCATATGTCAGACTGTCAAGCTGGTTACATACTGGCAGCAGCCAGTAACCACATAACTCGCCTCAGCAGTCATAAGCTCCTCCGGTTTCGTCCATGACGAGATCTTTGTAACACTGTTATAGTAGTACTTGCGTCCGTTAGGGCCCTCATGCTCACTCCAGTCAGACTTTGGCCTCACTCCTGCTGCTACTGGCGGCTGCATGGGTTGCTGATAGGGCGGGTACCCTGGCATAGCACCTGGGTAACCTGGCATAGCTGGTGGAGGGAAACCTGGCATACCCATAGGGGGCGGGAACCCTGCAGGACATATACATTGTGAACTGGCTGAGTTCATAGGACTGCAGATGGTTGCTGCATGTGTGGTTCATGTGAATTCCGGTTGCCGGAGTTGAGTACTTTATCACATACAATCAAGCATGGTGTGTCCTGTCTGAAGTCATCACAACATGGGGAACCAGGACACAGGTGCTTCAGCAAGACAGCGATCGGTAAGGAGCCGGCAGCCACAAAACACAACAGCTACAGTGGTAGACGCCTACGAATCTGAGCATGCTGTAGTAAGGGTCAGTAGCAACAACAAGTGTGGGTGAGCAGCAGTCAGCACATCAATCACACCTGGTGGTCTATACATGGGCTGGCCTGGATAGGACGAGGGGTATCCCCCAGGAGGTGGCATTCCCACAGGTGGCGCAACAGGTGGAGCTCCAAAAGGTGCAGCAGCGGCAGCTGCAGGAGGCACGATGCCGGCACCTGCTGCTGCAGCACCTACTACCGTCGCCCCTGTAGATGCAGGACCAGACGGCGTGGGAGTTCCTGCGACAGCTGGTGTTGCTGCTGGTCGTACGCCAGCTGCTGCAGCTGCGGCTTGTGCTGCTGCGATGGCTGCCGCTGCCAATGCAGCTGTGTTGGCGGGCGCTGCAGTGGATCCTGATGGAGCTGCTGCTGCTGCAGCTGGTGTAGCACCTGGTACACCCAATGGGGTTGTGTTGGTACCACTGCCGCCACCATACGGTGCTGCTGCGGGTGCTGCTGCTGCTACTGGGTTTTGTGCTACTAGGTTGGCGGCAATCTGTTGAGCAAGGGCGGCCCCACTCAATGCACCCTGCGGTAGAGTACAGGATAGGACATACACCAAGTGTGCAATCAGCAGCTTCGTTAATCAGCAACGATCAACCAAAGTCAGCTGCGTACTGCTTGAGCTATCAGAAGCCATACAACTCTGACAGCTTTACGCTGTCGCCGTGAGCCACTCACCCCTGTGGAGGCTCCTGGGGCAGCAGGTCCTCCTAGCGTTGTCTGCAGGGGCATTGACAAAAGCAACAGACGATCGTGTGCATTGGCACAAGACAGCGTGCTGGTGGGACTGAAGGAAGGCACGCAGCTGTCCACTATCAAGTAGGCCCAACCACGCTGGAAGCAGATACGTCCAGCATCACTAGCATTAGCATATGCAACTGCAGAGAGTGTTAACATGATAGTTAGCTTTGCGGCCAACCAAAATCAAGTTCGGCGGTGCATCTGTCTGACGATTACTAGCTTCCTAGCTTACCCCTTGTGCAGGTGCAGCAGCTGCAGGAGCGCCAGGCGCAGGAACTGGGGCACCTCCGCCAGCTGCAAAAACAGATATTCCCAATCAGATGCTTGCCACAGCTGGTGTGACAGATCGCACTTGATAGATTATACCTGTCATCCAAGCGGGGAGAGTGGCAGCCCTGCCCCTGCCTGACATACTGTCTACCACTTCACTGTTTGCCTCCTATCAAGTATTGCTGCTTGTAAAGGCCGATCATGAAGCAGCGGCAGTCCCCGGCACTCTGCTGTGTATCAGTGAGGCTGAACACGAGGATCAATCCACCATACGAACTATTCTGCTGAGTAGGTGGTATGTGCCACTGATTACGGGCATCAGTGGCTAGTGGTATGTACTAAACAAATGTCCTGCTGGCTACAACAATCTTGCTGTACACTGTCTGGACACTACCAGGCATAACACTTTGTGTCCCTGCACCCCCTGTACTTTGCTGCCGGCACAACCTGAAAAATCTCTTCTTGTCTTCCAGCCAAATTAGTTCAACTACACGTTGCTGCTTCAAGAGGCGATCCTCTTGTCTGAGTTCAATAGTTCATCGTAGCAGTGCTATCCACAGAGTTCTGCAGCAAGCTAGTCGCAATGATTTACGACGTCAACTCTCACTTGTTCCGCTCTTTCCTGGCTGTGAGTGGTGGCAGTCACGGACCCAGGATCCCGTAAGTACAGAGTTGGCGCCGCACCTACTGTCTTGAATATCACTTGCAGACAAACCTCTGGCCTTCCCTCTTGACACCAGATTCTTTCTCGCATACAC
>JARWLF010000824.1:0-24840 GCA_029853055.1 Scenedesmus sp. KT-U
TGCTGCTGCTGCTGCTGCTGTAGTACTGATGATCTGTTGTACAAGGTTGAACAGCGTCTTGCCAACTGGACAACATTACCTCCCTCACACATTGAGGGCTGGCAGGTGGGTCAGGAGGTAGTGATGGGTGACAGCAGTACAAGCAGCAGCAGCAGCAGCAGCAGCAGCGTGTGAACCTCACCTTGCAGTGAACTTGGCTTGCATTGTTTTATCACAGCTATGCTGGATGACAATCATACAATACTGCTTTGCTGCAGCATATGTATGTTGATACTCATTCCATTAGTGCTTATCTCAGCGCAGGGCTTCTGTTGTCATGTTTGCAGTTACATAATGGTGTCAGTACTGCTGAGGGACTGTTACACACCGACCTTCTTACAGACAGATTAGCAACAGAGGATTACCAAAGAATGAGAACAGCAACAGTCATTCTCTTCCTGTCAGACACAGACACACAACAACACACTGCTGCTGCTGGCAGCACCACCAGCAGCAGCAGCAGTGCTGCTAGCAGTAGTAGATGGAGCATGTTATTTCCTTGGGCTGCGAGTGGCAACTGGCGGGGTGTGACTCTACCACAACAATTCGGCCACTTGATGTTGAAAGGACAACAGGTGTGACACAGAAATAACAGATATTACAACGCCTCCATAACAGTCAATTAGATTCAGGTTGGTTGTGGTTCAACATGTGAAGCAACATACAGACATCTTTCAGCAGTTGACACTTGCATCTGCGGACCATTGACAATATTTGAGATACAATGTGTGTGCGGCAGGCAAAAGATGGCTTGCCTGTACTGTCATGCAGGTGCAGCAGCAGCTTGTAGCAAGTGTGCTATCACCAGCAACAGGTCAACAACGCAAGGAAACAGACATGCTGCTGCTGACACCCAACACCCCTGGCAGTAGCAGCAGCAGTGTCGCTGCTGAGCTCTGTGCTGGCAGCAGCGGCAGCAGCAGCAGCAGCCTGAGACTCACAGGTTTCAAAAAAGGCAGCGCATTGTTGATCTGGAACACCTTGGTAGACGGACAGACACCTGATGCTACTGCTGCTCATGTCATGTGTGAGGCACGACCTAGCAGCAGCAGCAGTAGTGATGCGAGTGGTGTCAATAGTGCTGCTGGTATATCTACTAAGCCCTGGACTGCTACCACCTGGTTTCACAACCTGGCCATTGATGAAAGTGACCCGATGACATTGGCAGCTATCTGTGAGGATAAGAACCCGGCTTGTGGGTGAGTACAACTGTCAGATACTGTGTCAGGTGAAATAGGTACAACTTCCCTGCTAGTGCTACCTCACAGGGTACTGTCCAGTGAAGCTGCAGCCAGACAGTGATACTGTGCAAGCATACTGTGAGCCTGCAAGGTGAAGTGAAACTTCAAGCACACACTTCACCCCTTGCTTTATCCATTTGAACACACCCTTGACTGAGTCTGCTGCTGTGCGTTGTTTCATCACTCGTCATGGTTATGTAATCTTTTGTCATCATCAGGTCATGGGCCGGTCAGGGTTACTGTGATGACGCACCCGGCATCATGTTGGGATTACGAGGATTATGCAGACTCAGCTGCCATGACTGTAATAACTGCCAGCAACAGAGGAGCAGCAGTGAAGCTGGTGGTAGCAGCAGCAGTACATCATTGGACTACATAGAGTGTTTGTACCGCAACATGCACAGCTTGAGATCGGAGTGGTCTACTGCTGCCAGGGGTGCGGGAGTCAGGAGAGCTAGGAATGCAATAAAGAGGGAGATGAGGGGACAGACAGCAGCAGCAGTATGAGGGTTGCTGGTGCTACTGCTGCTGATAGCGTGACAATCGACAGACTATCAGGATGGTGCAGTCATATCGTGATGTTGGTACATATGATGAAGCTTTGGATCAGCAGAATATGTTATTGTTCAAGCGCCCTTTGCCAAAAGGTGTAAGCAACTGCTTTATGCGAGTAGAGCTGATGTTGGTAAACATTCATACAGCTGCTGCAAGTGCCACTGCGTTGCCAGCACTGCTGTTTGCCATACTTACAGCCACTGATATGCACATTGGAAATTTTTGCATTACAGCACATCAGTGGTGCAATTTTAATTGTCTAGCCTACTCAATTGACAGAGTGTGTGATTTCAAGAGAGCAAAGTTGTGTACTGTATGAGAAGGAAGGGAATTGAACCCTTCAGCAACAACCTGTTGCCAGGTTGTCACCGCGACCAGCCTCCCCTGACGTGAATCAACAAAGAAGCAGTGCTTCTTGCTGAGTCCACGGGTGAGAGCAACAACTCATCACCTGGTTGCATGTAATGCAGATGTGTCAAAGCGCCACAAGCAGACCCTCCAGCGGCAGACAAGCTGCCCCTGGGTACTTCTGCGCACATAACAGACCACGAACAACAGCACTAGCCACAGGAATACAATCAGGTCCCTCGACGCCAGCCGAAGCTGCCGCCGAGCATCCTGGCCAAAACACCTAAGCATGCAACAAAACGACTGAGCAACGGCACATACAGGTTCCCCAGGGGCTACCTACCTCATCTCCGGGTTTGTTGTGGCTTGTTGATGGGAAATTGGGCTGCATGGCGCCTTTCCAGAGAGAAAATGAAAGGCTGCGAAGAAACCATCTGGCCAGAGAGGACTCTATCATAACTGGAAAGGGATACTCTGCATGTGGTCGGTGTCTACCAGTGTCAGCTTACAAGCCTGTAAAGAAAAGCAGATTGCACAGAGCAGGTGGGAACGAGACGCTTGGATGTCAGCCGGCAAGAGCAAGGATACTTGAAACAGGCATAGGAAGTCCACATACTAAAGTGAAAAGTGTTCAACAATATGAACTGATACCATCAAGTGGCCTTATATTCTGCTTTCGCTGAGGTATTGGTGCCTAGAAGCCTGCGTAACCACAGCCATGTTATTGCTAATCCATTGCTCACCACTGCCGAGTCAGCATACTTACCGCGAGTTGTTCTCTCAGGTGGCCTAGCAGAACACACCTAAACTTGACCAGCAGTTGACAGTAACTGTTTACCCGGCTCTGCGATGAGACCAGTATGCCAAACCCGCCATTCCCTGCTACAGCTGTCTCGCCACGCGCTACAATAGGAAAGCTGATGTCTGCCAACCAGGAACCAGGATTGATAGTTTGACAAGGCGTTGTTATCTCTCACTTGTTGCGTGCTGCACCCTCAGGCATCCTCGCGGAGCAGTGGTGTATCGGTGCTGGTGCTGGTGTTATGCCCACGGTGTTCTATCAACCCAAATCGTGATGCCTGCATGCTCTATTGCACTGGTCGGTATCCTGACTTTGTCAGTTGGTGCAGAAGCTGGTCAGGACAGCCTGACAGCTCACACTGCGCATTGTTCAGACGTGGCCAAGAGTTTGTCTGCATGGTTTGTCATTCTACCATACTAGCCAGCGCAATGCTTGCCTAGTGACATGCAGTGGTACTGGCGTATGCCATGACATCCTGCTGCAGACCTGCAGTGCGATAGCACCTCTGGTTGTACGGTCTTGTGCTTCAAGCACCCAGTGGGACAGTAAGTTTACATTAGTTGGGGCATGCAGTATTGCATTTGCCGATATGCTTGACTGCATGGAGAGTTGCAACAAACAACAGTTGCGTTTCAAGCCGTCTGCGACAGCAGCAGCCTGCAATCTACACCGACAAACACCAACCTGGTCCTTCCAAAGGCTTTCACGGTTGTCATGTTTGCATCTATCACAGCCCGCACTCATGGCTCAATCTTACAGAGCCAATCATAACGACAGCATTTTGCAGCTGTGCCCTGGATATGCCATAGCACTGTGCACTATCTACTACATATATATCAAACCAGCATCTGATCGTTTTCATGGGTTCGGCAACAAAATGTAGTAAGGATAAACACATCTCATACCTGCCTTAACCAAGCTGTCAACCACACTTGCATCAGCTGAGCGGTTCTGTCTTGTTGGTACAGATCAAGCATTCTTCATACACTCTTGAGCAGTATCTTGTTTCAACTGCAGTGAGCACTCAGCAAAGTAAAACAAACACAGCAACACTCTCAGCTAGACACAGATGTGAAATGGATACCAACTGACATAAGCAACCACAGCTGCTACTCCGCTGCTTGCCAACCCGATTGGCTGACTCAGTCAAACTGCTGCAATGGCGCTAACAGCCAGACAGTGCGTGACAGCAGTCGTGCCAACTATAGACTGCACTTGTTAGGTGTGTTGCTGCAGAGTGGCTGTCCCTGTGAAGAACTACGAGGAAATCCACGTGTACAGCACCAATGCATCAGACCCATGATGCCCGCATGCTTGCACTGCCAGTGCATGTCAGCAACCATGACTGCCTCAGGCTTGCTGGAATTGCCAGAACCAAGCATTGCTGCTGAATGTTGGGTCACTGTTGCATCGGATGCAACTCTGGACAAGGAGGCACCTCGTCCATTCTGCTTCAAACGAGGAGTCCTGGTGAGGTATCCACAGCTCGTATCGACTTCATTTGTCATTCTGGTGGTTCTTTGAGAACACAGCTGTGTGAGGAGGTTCTGATGTAGCATAGCTTCATCATGTAGTTCCTAGTGTCCCCGTGTGAAGTTCACACTCAAGTTCACAATCCCTCCCAGTGAGAACTTGATCAGCTTACTGGGAACTCCCATCTTGGTCAGTATACCACTGAGGCCCTCCAAGCCCAGAGGGTGTGACAGTATCGTGGAGTGATCAACCAGCGGACCATCAACTTCTATCAAATGGTCTTTGGGCGCAAACCTGACAAGAGAAAATACAACGACCCGATGTGTTAGCTCTAGCTGATGAGTGCTACTACAACGCTAACAAGCCAATCTACCAACACACCATGTATCAACACAGATAAACTTGGCAGGCATATGTTAGGGTTTATGTCATGCAATCGACAAGGATAGTCAACAGGCCGCGGGGTCGTTATAACAGTGTTACTTACTTGTTACATAACCTCAGACTGCCAAGGTCTACTACACCATCACCGGGTGAGAACTCCACAGCCATGGGTCTCTTGGACACTTGCTGGTAGGGTATGCTGTTGTTGAATATCAGAGTGGTGGAGGTGGGGACAGCAGTGCCTACATGGAAGATACACCACAGCAGCAGGGGCGGCAGTGCAGCACGTAAGTTGACAGTCCGAGTAATCTGGTGTGCTGGGATGATGCAGCTGCAACAGACCGCAGTGCATACAGCCCTACATTGCGGCATCATTGTTGTCACTCAAAAGTCAAATTGAGTCTGTTAGCTGTTTTGATTGACTCACTGTACAAGCAGTATGTCTCCACCCCTGGTACAGGTCCAGCTGCCAGTGCTGCATCATTGATGGACCACGACTCATCTAGTATGTTTGCCTACAACAACAACAGCAGCAGCAGCAGCAGCAGCAATGGTAAGCATCTCAGCTCTTCCAATGCCTATAATGTTGTATGCCCTGCTTTCACCCATTCATCTGCTATGACAGGATACGATACATCTGCTACTGCCAGCAGATGCTTGTGCTTCAAAATGTCAAAATGACAAGTCTCTGTCTGCTGTGACCTGATGTTACTGTTTGCATGAGAGAACAGGCTGCAGACTCTGCTGCAGTATCTGCAGGCAGTAGTTTGGCTGTGGAAGGCCAGACTGGTTGCAGCAGGGTTTACTGAAGAGCGCTGCAGTCACCAGCCTTACCCCTCCAACGTTTCCCATGTCTTTCATCAGCTGCTTCTGATCAGCAACAGTGTAGTTCCGGCCGGGAGTGGACACAACAACCTGTCACAGCAGCAGCAGCAGCGATGGTGACTGGGTGTGCCTGGATCACAAAACCGCAGGGGCACATGGCAACAGTTCACAGCAACATGTAAACAAACGAGGATTATTGCTGAATAGAGCTTACGTGGTCCTTGGGCCACACGCTGTCCCTCGGCAACATGAAACCCCAGCTCGGCAACCCGAAAGCGAAGTTGTACACGGACCGCCCGACGACCGTCAACGGGAATTTGTGTGCTACTTCGACGGGTAAGAGGTTCGACAAGATCGGGAACAGCTTGAAGAAGTCGCCGGCTAGCTGCGAGAGCCACACGGTGGCGCCCGTACCGCCAAATGGACCGCCGACCGGGATCCAGCCTTTCACGAACGACTCCCTGTTAAGGCAGCACGGGTTGCGGCAGCATCAGAAGGTTGCAAGTTCCGCTGACGTTTGAAAATTGAGTCATTGCTTGCCTCAGGTAGTCGATAGTATGCATCACCAGCTGCCATCCCCACTGCTGCTGCTGCTGGTGCTGGTGCTTGCCCAGGGGCCGCTTACCTCCAGGCTTTGAACTCCGGCATATGTAACATATGTGCCATGATGTTGGCCCCGAAGCTATGCGTGATAAGTATGGCTTTCTGATCACAGTTGCCTTTGACTCCTGCAGCAACCTTGTCAGCTATACTGTCCAGTGTGCCGTCCTGCAAAGCAAGGCGCATTGAACATCAGCAGCATGAATGCACTTGAATCCACAAGGTCAGAACGCGAGAACTTTCACCAGCTGCCAATGCACACAGTATGCAATATCAAAGGTTCTAACCTAAGCAAGAAGCAACGGTACCTTCACTAGTCCTTGTATGCCGATTCTCCAGTCATACGGTAGCACGAACAAGTCCTTGCCCAGTGTGTATCCATGTCTGACTCTCAGGTGTTTGAGTAACAACATGTAGTACCACTTCTGTTTTGACCGGTCAGCGACACCAAAGTGACCTTCATCAGGCCATAACTCAGTGCCGCTGCTGTTGTGCCACCTGCAGACACATAGATGCAAAGACATGATGGCACACATTCATTCTTGAAAAGCAGCTAGAACATGATTGCTGTGATGACCACCAGGACATTGAACTACTACATGGCTCATTGACAGATGCCCTATCAAATCCAAGTGGGCGCACAAGATCTCGCCACAGCATCTGCTATTGCTGCATTTGTGTTCCATCTGCCTGCCACCGGCGCTGTGTGCACTCAAGTGTGTGGGCGCTTAGTGCACCAGCCTCTGATGCACCAACAGGGGTCTCAGATCATCTGCTGATGCTGATGCTTCTGTCCCTGGTGCTTCTGCTGCGGGTGCTTCTGCATCACCTACATGACACTGCTGGTGCACCTAGGAGCTGAGATTGCCTACAGAACCCACGCTACTGCTACTGCTCAGCTTGATCTGGTAGGACTGAGAATGCACCTGTGGCAAAGTAGTGACTCGAATCTACCACACTGCATTACGTTTGCTGCTGTCTCTTGCTGTATTCATAGCATACAGCTGCTGCAGTTGATCCTGCTGCTGTCATTGTTGCTGCTGTCCCTGCACACAGGCAATATAGCAAGACTTCCAACTCGCAAACAACAACAGCGATGTCACGAACCAGCAGGTCTTCAAGACATACCTTCCTTCTGCTGCATCATACCGCAGGCTCATCATATGACCCCAGCAGGACAGATTGCGGTTCAGGAACCACTTGTCAGCATACCATACTACTGTATCATTGACGTCTTGTGCGCAGAAAGTGTTATTGCCCCTGAATCTGCCGCTCATCTGAGAGCCGCCAATACCTGCGCAGGGTGAGATGTAATATGGAGAGAGATTATCTGTCATGTCTCTGGCATGCTGCTCGCTCGCTATGTTCCTGCTTGAATCGATCTTGAAGAGGAGGCAAATACAAAAGACAAGGAAGGTTGGTGGAGCTGACACAAAAAGACATCTACGCGGAGCATGCTGCAGTCAAGCAGAGCTGTACCTGGGACTTGAAGTGCCCACTGATGTTGCGTACGCTTCTCGCTGAGCACTGCTTACCTGACATCAGAAACAGCGTTGGTTTCGCGTTTTTGCATGTGTCTTTGCTGAATATGCTGGACAGCTGTCTGGTGCTGCCATGTCCTGCTGACACTAGACCACTCAGCCATCCCAGTGCCAGCACACCCAGGCATAAGCACCATGCTCGTTGATAAGTAGCTGCACGTACTGTTTGACGCATTCGGCTTGAGGCGTTGCTGCTCTTGGCTGGTGAGATCGGCTGCGCGCGAAAGCTTACGCTGCAGTAAGGCGCCAGGCGCTTGCATGCAGTTCGCTGCCATGCATCATGTCACATAGTTGGTACAATGGCACAGAACTACGCTTGGAAGGCTGATTGCTGCGAGTGCGTCACGCACTCGGACACAACCCGAAGCGGTTCGTCTCCCGTACTGCCACAAGCGTTTGAGAGACGAACTACAAGCAAAAAGGCAAGTCAGGTCAATGCACGTGAGTAGGAACCGGCAGGGCACCGAGTGTGCGTGTTACCAAAGTTCATCAGTCCCCTCGTCTGTACGTTGCAACCCGCCAAGGTTCCCTGCTCAACCGTTCTCTGGTGTTCCCCTGAATGTTTGCTCTGCGAAAGACGACCAGTAATTGCTGTGCGCGCTTGCAATACCTTAAGCCTGGCGTTCCAGCAGTAGCTAGGAGACCGCAGGCGTCTGTAGCGCGAGCTATCGAGCAGCTATCACCCATGTCTAGTACAGGTGACGCTCTTGAGGGTCCCTGTACTCTCTTTACGTGCTCGCATGAGCTACATGACAGCTACCTCTGTATCATCAGCCATGAGCAGTGCATGTGATAGTAGCCAAAAGCTGGCGTGGCTTCAAGCCCTCATGATTGGCGCTGGATCGTGCAGATGACCTCAGTAACGCTGAGGGCAAGCTGAAGATGTTGTGTCTTCACGGTTTTTTACAGAATTCAGACGTAGGTAACAGTTTAGAGAGTTGAGTGTTCCTGCAGCTGTGTCGACGAGAAACATAGAACTGCGCACTCAGCATGGACTAATGTTGGGATGCGTGTTATGTATCACATCTGCAATACCTTCGCACTGCAGTTATCTACCTCGGCCATCTCCTGAGTATGCTCTGTGGCAGCAGTGCGGTTGAGTTACCTGTGGGATTGTATTGGTGACGCATACACAGCAGCATGATCGATGACTGCAGCATGTCCTGCAGGCAGCACAAAGCATCAAGCACATCAAATATGGTATATCTATGTCAGTGCCCGTGTCAAGGCTATGATGAACAGCACGTTAGGTCACAGAACATAGTATTGATCACCAGATTGCTTGTCATTTTGTTGCTGCTGCTCATTACGCACAGATCTTCCGCATGCGCATCGGGTCCATGCGCAAGAGCCTCAAGAGCAGAGTACACTTCCTGTTTCAAGACGCCCCCTTCCATGTAAGCAGTAGACCAGCACACCAGCAACTGCACACCACAGTGTATACCACCACTTGGTAGAGATGGCACTAGGCAGCATGGCACAGTCATTTGCTTTGCTCACAGTACGTTACAGCTGCAGCAATATTCCCAAGAAACATTTTTTGTCTTTTTTCATTACCATCACTGACATACTAACTCCAGCGTACATGATGATCTCATACATCCTGCAGGCTGCTTCTACACTGACAGAGCAACAGATAGAACAAGTGGGTGGCAGCAGTGACGGCCTCACCTGGTTTCAGTGGACTGACCTAGGCCCAGACAAGCGCCCATCTCTTGCGGTCAAGTACAGCAACTGGGAGCAAACATACAGCACGCTATGTACAGCACTGAAGCAGCAGCAGCCTGATGGGTTGTTTGGCTTCAGTCAGGGGGCAACAGCGGCAGCGCTGTTTCTTGCGGCATTGCAGACGGCGCATAGAGAGGGGAGGGATTTGGATGTGCCGCTGCCAAAGTTCTGTATTGTGGTGAGTCACACTTTCTCACTGCAGTGATAGTGTGAGTACAGAATATGTCTACTCTTTGCTCAAGGCTGCAATACATAACATGCTTGTTCTAATTTCCCTGACTGCATCTGTGTCCCTCAGCTGTAGCCAAGAACTGGCGTGGCAAGTATGCTACTGACTTGTGTGCGTCAGCAGTGATACCCCAGTAGCCACCATGCTGTCTGCTCGTCCTTCCTTGGAATGTGCAGTGCGCTGGCTTCTACCCTCGGGATCCTGAGTATGCTGAACTGCTCAAGCAAGCTCAAGTGAATGTCCCAACATTGTTTATCATTGGGGAGACTGACAAGTTGATACCACCTGAGCGATCACATCAACTGATGGATACCTTCGACCAATCAACAGCAGACATGTTTGTACATCCAGGTTCGTGATGTGCATGCATGCATCAGCTACTACTGTGTGCAATATCTTGCATGTGGAAGGTGCTACAGATACTGCCAGCTATGGATTGTGTAGACCAGACACCTAGAACATGGAGAGCATAACATGCATAGCTTTGTGGTGTTTACCTGAGAAACGGTGGTCGGTGGGTAGGTTGCTTGATTTGTTGAGATCACAAGACCTTTCACAACTAAACAAATCAGTGAAGATTGGTGGATATTTGCCAAAATTGGTAAAGATGACATGCTGTATCATCCTCATCATCTTGCTGTTATGGAATCATAACCATGCTTGTGTGCATGTCATTTGCAGGCGCTCATATGGTACCCACATGTACAGGAGAGTTCAAGCAGCAGATGGTAGCATTTTCAGACAGGTTCAGGGGCTCTGGGATGAAGTCTGTTGGTGCCAGTGCAACTAGCTTGGATGAATCAGTAACAGCGAGCGTTGTGGAGGAAGTAGCAGCTGCTGTTGGCAGGCTGTAGTGCAGGGCTGTGCGAGTGTTTTTGCTGTGCTCAGCCACCGAAAGGTATCCCCTTCAGCCAATGTTGTAGGAAGATATCAGCGGTGACATCTGTAATAAACAGAGGCAGTCTTCTCGGTGTCAAGTTTTCAATCTACGGTTCAGACAACTAAACTTCAATTATCTGCCAACCTGCCCGCGACAGGTACTGGTTTGGAAGTTGGCGGGCGGGGGCTCTGCAGCACTGAAGATGCTGGATGATCTCCAGAGCGACACATAGTATGGAAGTCAGTTTAGCAAAACCTTCACAGTATGTAAGCAAGTGACCGCACCGAACACTCTAGACAGCAGCGCGCGTTTTCTGCTTGGCTACTATATGCCCTCTTAAGTGATACACATGGCGCTAGTGAAGGTGGATAAAGCGATGTATTGGTGCTTGCTGCTGCTGTGCGCATGGGTTGGAGCGCACTTGGCATCTGCAATCGATGCTGAGTGTTCTGCTTGTGAAGCCGTAGCA
This sequence comes from Scenedesmus sp. KT-U, assembly GCA_029853055.1. NCBI lineage: Eukaryota > Viridiplantae > Chlorophyta > Chlorophyceae > Sphaeropleales > Scenedesmaceae > Scenedesmus > Scenedesmus sp. KT-U. The sequence continues at coordinate 11,115 of JARWLF010000824.1, forward strand.
GTAAGTGCCGGAGCCTGCTGTATATCCAAAATACCACTTCTTGGTTCTAATGCTACAACACGAGAAGTGCCAGACACGTTGGACCGTGCACAGAAGCGTATGTCTCATGAAGCACATGCTGCTGTAGGTTGAACTGCAGCGACGGTTGGATGCTGAGTTTCCTCGTACCCACCTAGATATGCGTCACAGACTAGACAAGGATGGAAATAGATACGGAAAGGTCATCAACTACAAGTGGGTGCCTGAGATCTTCGCTGACAGCTGGCTGCCAAAGCAAACTAGTTGCCCTGCAACCAGCATGTGTGTGTGTAGCAAATAGTACTATACTACTGCGCCAAGAAGTAGGCGCACAGGGACATTTGTGTGTCATTTATTGATAGTGGCGTGCTGTCTGCTGCAGAATGAGTGACCAGCGTGCAGTAGACCTCCTGGATGACCTTTGCACTGAGATGAGTAGCTATACACTCATATCATCACCAGCATCAGTCGACAGCAGCACTGCTTCCAACAGCAATAGCAGCAGCAGCAATGCATCTGTCAGTGAAGATCCGTCAGCCAATACAACCACCAACAACGAATCTACAGATCATCATACTGAGTCAGCAGCTGAGCAGCTGATGTGGGTGAAGTACAGAGGGCAGGGCAGCAGCAGTATCCCAGCAAGCAAGCGGTAAGCACATATGCACATATTGTTTCAATACGCGAGGGTCATGTGCAAGCGCTATCAAGGGTCTGTTGTTTACGTTGCAGCAAATTGTCATGGTTGCTGTAGTCTGCAAGCTATGCTCCCATCAAGGGGATGGCTTGTCACCCAGAATGACACGAGCAGCTTATCGCCTGCACAGTAGCCTGATTGGGTCTGAATCTGATTGATGGGAATGCTGTGTCAATCCAGCAGTGTGCAGTAAGGTGACAACAGCTGCATGGGTCATGCAAAGCACTCAAGGCAGTAGCAGTGCATCCGTCCACATGTGTAAAGCTGAGAACACAAAGCTGTGTGTGACCCCTGTATTGTATCTTCTGCAACAATTGAGGCCCAGCAAGGCTGAAGAGGACTTGAGGAAGAAGCAGCTGATAACATTTTGTGGCATGATGATGGAGAGATATGAGGAACAAGTATTACAGGCTTTAGTGACAGACAAGTTCGCGACACAAGGTGATATTCCTCACATTCCTTGAATAAGTTGTCTAGCACCTTGCTGGATTGCCGATGTCATCAGAAGCTGGTTGGATACTCACAATAGAGAAACTTGAAACCGCATGCATTTAAACAGTTACCTGACTGTCAATGCACGGTGTATTGTGATGATGAAGTTGAGAGGCTTGACAGGCCATCCACTCAGAGTGCATAAAAGAAAAGTTTGGCTTATGCAGCGACTTGACGCATCGACAACATGTTTGTTCATGAGCCATTGACAGCTTCTGTGTTAGAAACCAACAATTGCGCTGTGTCCTGACCATTCGTGCAGGTGTTCTTCCAGTACTGTGTCAACAGATCAGCAGTAAGTGCACTCATAAGCAGTATGAGACCCCCACAGATTTTGTTCAGGAGGATGCAGCTGTAGCAGGTCATGAAAAGCAGGAGTTGTGAAAAATTGATACATTTCAGAACAGCACAGCACTGCAGAGAGTATGGAGAGGGGGAATCATGTGATGCAGCACGCGCGTCTCAGTGACAGAACCCAACAGAAGAGGGTAGTTTGAGAGGCTCTTGGTAGTTGTCCATATGTTGTTTCCGAGAATGCTTACATATTGATTCGCTGGTTCAAGTTATACAGTGCACTGCTTGCATGTCCTGACCATTTTATGCAAGCCTGGCCTTGCTAAGGACGTTGTGCAATACACGTGTATGACACACTTTACTAAATGATCTGTTTTGTCATCAACATCTTACAAGTGGATTACCCAGGCTGCCACATATGCTTGCTCACTGCTGGAGGCTGTCACAAGGAGGTTCTCAAGATTTAGGCTTAAGCTGGATTAAGGCTTAATTGACAACAATCAGGGGTCGCATCTTCGTCGTCCAGAACGTTTCGGAGGCGCCGAAGGCGCCTTCGAAACGAAGGACACCGACCTCGGTCGTCCGGTGGGACGAAGATTTTGACCGCTTTTGTACAGCTTTCCCACAAGTACAGTACTGCCGGGACGATGTTCCGGGCCGAGATACCGCTTCGAAACGAAGCTTCGGAGCACAGGTCGTCCGTCTGGACGAAAGTCCCCAGCGGAAGATGCGACCCCTGACAACAATCGATCAGAGTGAGTCCATGACAATTGGCCAACTGCTGCTGTCAGCTGATGTTGAGTAAGGCACTGTTGCTTTGACTAACGACCGAGCAATGCACAATTCAGCAGTCTGGTCACGGTTTTGAAACTACATAAGTAACTTCATCACTTGGGCGCAGCAACGAAGCAGTACGTGCCCGTATCTGGGTTGAGGCCCTCAAAATCCACGGTGGATTCGTACTTAGTATTGAGTTACCTTACAAATGTTGGCCACATCAACAGCTGCTGTATGCGGACCATCTAAACATCAACCTGCTAACAGAGCATCACCATGACTTCATAACTCTGAAGTAGAAACCAAGCAGCAGACTGTACGAGACAAGCTGCAAGTCAAGTGCCTTCTACTGGTACCTCGACTACCACAATCCCATCACCACCACCTACTGTTCAGAGCCACACTACTTTCTCTTGCCAGCCCGCTTGCCTTGTCCCTTCTTAGGTGGCCCTGTACCTGTCGCTCGAGCCACCTGAACCTTCAACATGCGCCTGCAGAGCATTTGAGAAACAGCAGACATGTCAGTCATTACCGCCAAGTTGTGCAGAACCTGCTGCCAGTTTATATTGTGTTCCTAGATAGCTGAGAACCAGTGTCCTACTCGGATGCTTCTGCGCGGTAACAAAGGTAAACAAGTGCTTGCCTGGTGGCAACAGGTGACAGCAACGACGGATGACCGATAAGGGCCTGCCAGAATGGGGTTAAACAGTTGCTATGACGCCATGGATCAAACGTTGCTGCTCTGACGAATGTGCGTGAAAGCTGCAACAGTAGTGCTCAATGCTTCTGCCAGCCAGGTTGCAGTTGCTTGGCTGTACTGAGGTATGATGTGGTCCACGTGCATGGAGCATAGGATTAGTTTCACGGGCTGATCATGACCGTAGGTGTGATCATGTAACCATGTAGCAGCAATGCTATCGTGTAGTGCCATGTAGCAGTACACAACATGTTGCACTCACTCTTCTTCAATGGGCTCATCGAACAGATGCATCTTCGGGCCTGTTAATCTGAAGTACCAATCTGCTATGATCCGGCCCTTCAATGGCTTCAAGATAGCTTTGCGACCAGACCGCCTGCCGTCTCCTATGTGCTGCTCGAATATCTCTGCTCGCAGCTGCTTTATTGAAGGGCCCCTGCTCGCTTGGCTGCTTTGTTTGCTGTTATGCTTGCTGCTTGCAGGTTTGCTGGTGGCGTTGCTGCTTGACTGGGGACTACTCTGGGCGCTACTGCTGAGGCATCTGCCAGATTGGTGGAAGGTACGTTCCGAACACTGACTACCACACAAGCTGTGTGTGTGAGCGTGCGTGCAGCTAGCGAGTGATTGAGGGACCGGACTACTTCGCTGCAGCAACCAAGTGGCAGCTGACAACTGCTGCATGCCCTGCCACAAAGAGGCAGACTGGAGCAAACCGCCTGGCATGATGTGCACCATGCTAAAGATCTGTCAACGAATGTATGTCATCTGAAATGATGCAGGACGCTGTACAGAGGCACCACCACCCTGTCACTGCCACTGCTAGGCTGCCAGTGCGGATAAGTGATTCGCACTTAGCAGAGTTGCTTTTCATTGGAAGTTGCTACACTAGTACATATATATCACTATCAAAGCTTTACAACATGTGCCATCGATAAGATCTGGCAAACTTCATGCGAAAGGTGAACGGACTCACCGAAACAACGGTGTCCTCACCAGACTAAGGCATGTCCGAAACGCGAATCAATGCTATCTTCTATTTCCTCTGTCTTGCCCACACCCCCAGTAGATGCAATCGATATTTTGCCAGCAGGAGGTCCAGCACCAGTAGCTATCTTGCCGCCATGGGTAAATCATGCAGAGCTAGAGGTCGGGCGGAGGCCATCGTCCATGAGCACGGGTGGCACCACCACAACGAACGACCCAGCTGCGAACGCTTTGAGGAGCAACTTATCAGAGGTGCAGTCTCGCCTGGGAGCCTCCTGATTGCTGCTTGTTATCAGTATCACTATATTGACTCGTTGTGTTGGTGTGCATCCTTAGCATGAACAGCATGAGGTTGTAGTCCTGACGGAGATCAACGTGGCTGATATCTCGGGAACCGGGCGCCAGCAGTGCTGTTGCACGGGGTTGGTTGGACAGATCACATGTACATTTACAAGTGTCTTGTCGTTCCAGAGAAGGCTGCTGCCGATCAACAGCTGCAACGCTCAAGGGTGGTATCGCTCTTGGTTCAGGCATGCAGGGTCAAAGCATCTGCAGTGCAGGTCTGCTGCAACAGGCCTGAGAAAGCTGTAGACTGATGTTTCCAGCTTGTACTTGTGCTTTGCAGGTGAAGACAATCCTGCAACAGCTGACAGCTATGAATCCAAACCCAACGATCGGCCTTGCAGAGGCAGCAGAAATGCTCTGCAAGCATCTAGGCGTGTCTCTCATCAGGTATGCACAGGCACAAATGCACAAGTCATCCTGCGCATACAGGTTTCTTAGATGAACAAATGTAGGTTCTGCCATACCCTTTTTGATTGAATCAGGGCCAGGTGGTGTGCTGCAGACATTCCTAGTCTCTGCTGTTTGAGAACCATTGGAATGCAATTGCAGCCATGCCCTGCGCACGGTGGCCTAGCTTAGCATTAGTGGCAGACCCTGCATATTGGTGTGGCACATGCACTTGTGACCGTGATCACGTGCATCTTATAGCAGCGGGTCTTTCAACTTGACCACCATCTGTGGTCTTGTCAGACCCTCTCCAGGATATGTGATCGATGCGTGTGCCCTTTTGCCGCAGTATTGTGGCATGTACTGAGGGTCTTGCCTCATACATCTTGCTGGCGTCATATGGTACCGGAGCAGCAGAACTCGAGAAGTTCGTCGTGATGAAAGGTGCAGATTGGTCGCCATTCTTGCTGGACAGCCACACAAACCACATCTACTACAGTGTGGAGAGTGACGAGCAGGCAAACATGTTGCCAAAGGTACGTAGTATGCACCGAGCAGTGGATGGAGTGCTCGACTTTAGGTGCTGTCAGCAATAGGCAAGAGAGGTAGTCAGTATGTTGATGCAGGATGATATCGGGGTGGATACAGCTTCTGCAGCAGCGTAGCATGCAGAGACTCGTAAACTGCAATATGCCAGTGTTATGTCAGATGCAGTATACAAGCTGACAACGTACATCCCCAACATGAGCCATGTTTCTGTCCCATGCTTGCATGTTGCTGCTGTGCTGATTTGTCGAGCCTGCCCAAAGTGTGGGCTTGTTCAACCAGCGAACATCGCAGCAAACACCATTGTGATCCGTGTTATCATGTATCTGCAGGATTGGGAAGCTTTATACCGCCTGTGTGGCATCAAGAGCTTCATGGCAGTGCCCATAGGCGGTGCAGGAGAGGTGCTAGGCCTGCTGACCATTGCCAAACATGAGGAGAAAGCCTTCAACGACGAGTGGTAAGCCTGTGTGGCACATTATCGCCCCCACAGCAACCATCACTGCTAGCAGTGCTGTTTTGCCATGGTGTCGCAGTCACCATCCCCACCTCTGGATCTATGCATGCTATGGTCAGGCACTAGACTGCATGATGGGTACTCATAGCCTTGACCATGGTTCGACCATTACTGTTTGTTGGGTTCATGCGCTGCAGGTGGGAGCCCATGCTTGGTGTTCTTGCTGTTGGCCTCCTTCCTCAGTTGCGCAATGAGCAGGTTGGGTACCTCTGTCACTTGGTGCGCGTGTTACACAGCACACAGGATTACCTGGCCCTGGTGGCACTGCTCCTGCAGGTGAGTGGCTGGGGTTTATCATTAGGGCATCTGCTTTGGCTTCCTGTTTCGTCAGTACTGCCGAGGCGAGGTCATGCAGTTTCTGTATCTACCCGGTCCCAAGCACAGGATGTTTGTTTCCAGCAGCGCCTCTCCTTGCCAGTTCAGCATACTGAGGGTCGGCGGCTATCTTGTCATCGCCACAGGGTGCTCACCGTCTGCTGCTGAAGACCACCAACATAAAGATGGGGGTGAGGTTGGGTCTGTTGAATCAGGACCATAGCAAGGCGCTTATTTTTGAGGTGGACAGCGCCAAGATGAAGGGTAGGTAGCTGCACAGTCTTGACAGCTCATCACAGTCTTCATCACCTGGCGCACGGAGCTGTTTACGGTCAGCCTGGTGTTGCATGTTGAGTGAATGGTGTCGTGGCAACAAGTTGCTGTGTTGGTGTTGTAGATACGGACTATCTGACCACTCCTACTCGTGAGAGCATGGCTGACATCACCATCACGGAGATAAACCTCGACAACACGCTGCTGCTGGACGCAATCAACAAGGGCAAGGCACGCTTTGTCAGTGATTGCGCAAGCTACTTGCAGGTGCGATGCAGAGCCTTCGCAAAACCAGTGGCAATGGTGCAGTTGGTTCTGGTGACTTTGTTATTGTCGACTGCTGGCCAACAACCTGTGCCTTTTGGCCTTTCCAAAATCCAGTATGTATGTTCCACCGGCAGTGTCTGTGTATCCTGCAGAGTTGTATGAAGCCCGCGACAGATATTTTCATCAGTAGCCAGCAGATGGTGGCCAGTATCGTCGTGCTGCCTCTCATGTATGGTGATCAGAACCTTGGTGGATTGTACTTCACTCTGGAGACACCCAGCAACTTCCAGAACATCAAAGACATGCTCATGGGCTTTGTCAACAGCATTGTGTTGGTGTTGCTGCAAAAGCTGGAGGGTCAGCTGCATCAGATGTGGGATGTGGTCGTGCAGGTCGGAGCCTGTTGGTATCATCTGCTGTCATGCCACGCTTCCATGCTGTTGGATGTATGTTTTCCTGTTTGCTCTGTGTGTACTGTGTCCACGGTGTACCCATTCGTTCAACAAGTATCCATAATAACAGGGTGCTGACGATATCTTTGCGTGCTTGGTTGTTGCTCATGCAGCGTCCGTTGGCCATGAATGGTGCAGCAGGCAGCACAGACGGCAAGGAACCCCTCTCTATGCAGCAACCGCAGCAGCAATCCCTTGTACAAGATGGCAACTCAGTACAACAGGACGTTCCTGCGGCAGCACCAGTTGGTACTGCTGACGCAGGGTCAATCCAGCAGGGTGGCAGCTTCCAAGCCACTGCAGCAGCGCCTGGTAGCAGTATCGTGGGTGTGGATGCTGTTGCACAGCAGTTGGCCATGGCAGGTGGTGGCAGTGCTATTGCTGGGGGTGGTAGTGTCATGTTGGCTGGTGATAACAGTGCTGGCAATGTGAACAAGAAACTGTTTGTGAAGAGGAGCTGCACAGAAGCCATGCTCAAGGTAAGCTGCTGTGATCGCTCATGTCGAGCTGCATGTCTGAATCTGCATTTGTTGGCAGGTCTTGCAGTCCATTCTGATGCTTATTGCTTGCTGGCCTGGAGGGATGATGATATTGTTTTGTGCACATACTTTGCAACAGGTGCTGCAGCATGAGATTCGTAAGACACACGCCCGCAATCAGAAGGTTGAGTGGGTTGATGACCTTGTGCTGATGGAGACTATCGGCAAGGGAGGCTTTGGCGTTGTGTACAAGGGAAGCTACAAGGGAAGTCTGGCAGCCATCAAGGTCAGTACAGAAACCCGCTAGTGCGTATCTCATTTGCACTGTCGGGTTCTTGCTTACTGGTTATAGGCCTGCAGGAGGCCAGAACTCCTCACAGAAACACTGTTCAAGCTCAGCAACTACAATAGGATAGGATCACCTGATGTGCCTGTACTGATTCCTATCTCCGGTTTGCACGATGTGTTGTACTGTGTCCAGGTGATGTATGCTCGCCAACATGAGCGTCAGGCCATGAAGGATGCCCTGGAGATGGCTGTTCTGACTACAGTCAGTCATCCCAACATCATTCAAGTGTACAACTGCTTCACAGACATGGTGGAGGATGCAGGTTGGACTCAGTTTTCACCCCACATCTCCACATGCATGTACATCTAGCGTGTGTGGTTGGTCATTCAGTGCATCTCTGCACAAGCAACCTGCTGCTGTTCTTGCTGTGTCAGCATGTCGATACCAACATTGAGCTTGGATGCACCTGCTCTGCAGCTCTGGTTGCAGCAGTAATACTCAGAATCAGGCAGCTGGTATGTAAAGCAACCCTCGATGCTTTTCTTACATACGTAATGCAACACTGTTGTCACCTTACCGTCTACAGGCACCACTCCAAGTGCCACCCAGCCTGAAGGCCGCATCAATGTTCGCTTCAGGCGCTTGGAACCTGAGGAGGACAGATCTCTGGCAACGTGCAACATTGTGGTGATGGAGTTCTGTGATAAGGGCAGTCTGAGACATGCCATGAAGAGAGGCGTGTTTCACAAGAGGCTGGGCAGCACAAGCGTTGCTGTAGACCTGTGTGCTATCGTACAGGTGAGCTGAGGATAACGCATATGTTTGTTTCTGCAGCATCAGACCAACATCCGTGAGCAAGATGTTTCCAAGCGCTTTCCACAAGTCTCCTATAGTCTCAAGCTTCCCTCTCTGTTACTGTTCCTACAGGTTCTTCTGGAGGTTGCAGCCAGTGTGCAGCATCTCCACAACATGCAGCTGCTCCACTGTGACATCAAGCCTGAAAACGTGCTGCTCAAGAGTGACAGCAGCAACCCGCTAGGCTTCACCACCAAGCTGTCTGATTTCGGTCTTGCAAAGCTGCTGAGAGACAACTATTACATCATTAATCGCAGTGGAAGTGGAACAGTTACCCATCTGGCACCAGAGCTGTTCCAGGTGTGCAAGGTTTTTGAGCACAGCCAGCATGCAGCTTGCATTGAATGTCTCGTGCGTCTGTTGTATTACAGCAACTGCCGCTTGTTCAGCCTACTGCCTGTGATTTGGACCTGATGTAAAGCACACCGGCGGCAAGCTTACGGGGCAGCACCAACCCATTCTTTGCTTGTGTTCATCTCTGTCGTACATGTGGCATGTACAGGTTGGCAGCAAGATCACCACAGCTGTTGACACGTTCAGCTTTGGCATCATGATGTGGGAGTTGTACACGGGGCAGAGGGCTTACAGTGGACTAGGCAGGGATGCCATCATTGACAGGTAAAGGTGCCAGCCTGTGCAAGCTTCTGGATATGTGCCTAATTGTTACTGCAGCTTCATCTTTCGCAGTACACAAGCAGCAAGTGCTTCCGGTTGCGTGCAATGCTGAGGTGGACCCAAAGTCTTGCCAGGTCACTCTGTAGCAGTCTCCGGTCCAGTAAGTGTTGTGTGACCTGATGTAATTCTCGATGTATTGCGTGTGTGGTGCCTCATGTGTGACTGACTGTCTTATAATGCCGCAGGGTATACAAGAAGCAGAGTCGCCCTGTGTTCCCCTCTGGTGTGCCTGCCCTGTACAGTCACCTGGCTCGCAGCTGCTGGGAAACTGATGTGCATCTCAGACCCAGCTTTGCAACAATAAGGCAGAGGCTGCAGGTGCGCTATATCCTGCCTTGCTGGTGCTGTGTCTCTGGAACTGCAATCTGTTGCTTGATGTCAGTTTGCTGCTGTTTCCACATTCCGCAAAGTGGGTATCATGACATTACGTGGAATCTACCCGTGTGTGCATCAGGCATCAGTCTATCAGGGACCTTGCATCATATCCAGAAGGTTGTTATATACCAACAAGAAGGACAAAACATTGTGAGCATGTTTGTGCTGTTCTACAACCTGCAGGAGATGTTAGTGGCGTTCCAGAGTGGCACGTATGCTGGTGCTGGTGCAGCGGCAGAAGCAGTGCGAGAGCGCTTGAACCAGGCTCAAGGTGGTGTGCAGCAGAACAACCAGATGATGCCAAACCAGCAGTTGGAACAGCTACAGTTGGCAATGCAACAGCAACAGCAGCTGCAGCAGGCAGGTATGCTTGCTGGTAGCTATGCTATGCCTGACATAGGCGGCCAGCAGCAGTTGCACCTGCAACAGCAGGCACAGCTGCGTGCACAGCTGCTTCAGCAGCAGCAACAGCAGCAGCGTCAGCAGGATGGATCGCTTGATCAGCAACAACAGCAGCAGCAGCAGCCACAACAGGCAGGGCTGCAAACTCCCCAGCTGCAGCAGCAGCAGTTGATGATGACCCCCGACATGCAGCAGCAGTATGCAGACCAAGTGCAACAGATGAATTGGCTGTATCAGCGAGAGCTTCTGCAACAGCAGCTGCAGCAACAGCAGCAGCAGCAGGCTCAACAAGAACAACAGCTCCTTCTGCAGCAGCAACAGCAGCAGCAACAGCAGATGATGGCCAACCAAGTGTGATGGCAGTGTGATGGCGGGCACATGCACATGTGTAGCGACAGTCATCGCCGAGATGCTGGCAATGATGTTGTGCAATCACAGTTGATAATTTCCTGTTGGTTTTGGTGATCCCTCTGTTCTGTAAGCGCCTAGTGCACTGGTCTTAGTCATCTGTTGGAAGATATTGCTGTATGGCTCTTCTGCTACCTGGCAGAGTATACAGCACTGTGGGATGTCTGTCTTGAGCACATTGTTCGGCATCGCCTGCAATGCTTTGTTGGGTTACGTGTTGGCGTCGATCAGAGGCCGGCAACTAGCTGGTATGGCATATTTTGTGTTCAATGCTAGCGGTGCTGTAGTATAGCTCTTCTTGTGTACAAGCCCATATCACATATTATATATGAATCATGGTGAGGGTTTGTACTTTCACATGAGCACATAGCGTGACAGTCCCTGCATCATCCATGGAGGGCTAGATGCAGATTCGGTAAAGAGAAGCTGAAGTTTGTGCCGTTTCCTTGTGGCTGAATGGTGTCAGCAGCTAGCTGTTCAGAGCTTCAATAGTGCACTGGTATAGCAGCATCTGTCACAGACGTGAGCTGGGCTAGTCATTGACAGCAAGGTATCGTGAGTTCAGAGCGTGTGATACTTTGCTTGGTGATTGAGGGGTGTTAAGGTCCCAAGTCCAGATGGGTTCAGAGTCTGACCTGCAAAATCAACAGCATTGGTGCTGTTCGTTGGTGTCGGTGCCTTGCTGTACTTTGTTCAGATCGTTTGATTTTCGTACAAACAGTTGGCATAATTCATGGTCCTGCCACAGTCCCAGGGATGCTGCAGAGTCAAGCTTGCTGATATATGGGGTGTCCGTGAAGCACATAGCTGTTATAGATGTCGCATGTATGTATGGTTCCCTTATGTACATACACGTGTCAGCGTGAATGTGCAGAGTATGCGGGGCTGGTTGCAAGTATACCCAACCCACTGCTTTGTGTCATTCCTCTGTTATCGCTTGTGGCGTCTGTCTGTATTCATAGTGAGTTTCGGTGTGATCAGGCTGCGAAGTCTTGTACCATAGACCATCGTGCAAGCCGCGACAATGGACATGTTTCATATGGCACAGGCAGCTGCCTTGGTATGGCACGCTGTAACAAGCCCTGGGTCATATTAGGGCATTGCCAGTAGGGTTGTGTCTCGTCATGTCTTAGGGCTTGTTGAGGTTGTGGTTCAGCAGTGGTCGCATCTGCACTTCTGTGCATTGTTGTATGTGTATAGTGGTGTGGTTTCATGGTAGGCGGTAACCAACCAACACTGTGGATTGTAACAGCTTGTGTTTGAGCAGCGAGTACAGTATTGTTGATGGATCCTTCCAGGGATCTTGCAGTAGTGCTATCTGTAATTGCTGGGTTGCTGCTCCGCACTACATTGTTGCTCGGCAAAATGCTGCCGCCTACTTGTTGGATGCATTGGTGTTGCCGTCTGAGGCATTGGGATCAAAGACTATGTTATGACATGTAGTGTTGGATCACCTGTCCTTGAAGTGTGTAAGGGCAACTTGCCGGTGATGCATGCAAGCAGTCTGTAAGCAGTGACTGCTTGTTCTTTTGCTAATTGGAATATTTCCTCTTTTGAAGAGAGGCTTCGAAGCTTTGCTCGAAGCATGGTTGACGCACACTAGAGACAGGGATCATACCACTATGCTGTTGATGTGTGCTACATGAGGTGTTTGTGAAGGTGTGGTCATGAAGGCTTGCATTGTCACTTTCTGTGCACTGCAACCCAATTTCTATTGTGTGATGCTGGTATGCTGGTCACACTTTGTGGCTGAGGTTGGTTGCTACCATGTGCGTCGTCTCCTGCTGCTGACTGCCGTGACGTATTGGTCAGCCTTTCAAACAACGTATGCAGTCATGGTGCATTGCAGGCTAGCACCAATATACTTGCTCTTTACATACTTCGTCAGCTTCGCCTGCAATCACCCTGCATGTTGTATCTTGCGTGTACTGGCAGCTACAGGACATCTTTTGGCTTGTGTCAGCGCAGCAACACTTGAGAGCATGCCATTTTGGTTGCACTGCACGGCACTTGTTCGGCGGACCCTTTTCCGCCATTCGCAGGTTTGACCTGCTACCTTGCAAAGGCGCTGGATGAGGGTTGTATGCTGTTCTTACCGCTTGACAGCTTGTCAGCAGACCCTTCTACTAGGGAGAGGTCAGGGTTGAGCATGAATTTATGGTAGAGACCGGAGGGGGTATGCTTTGCTGTTGTGCATGCTGCAGTGCCACAATAGTTGTGACATCTATCAGTAGCAAGCTACGCCAGCAGCAAGATACATGCATGTGTGCGCTGAGCTGCTGCTGTTAGCAGTCATTTGCTACAGGTTTGCCTGTGAGGGTGCCAATTGTGCTATACTGTAGTTGCCTGTGAGGGTGCCGATTGTGCTATACTGTAGTCATCAGTCCGTTGTGTTCTCAAGCCTGTTCACTTGGGATGCATTCAACTCATTATGCTAACATCCTGTTGCGTGGTCAGTTTCCACAATGGTTTGGTGGTATTTGGGAAGGGTGCCACTGTTCGTGTACGTTGCGTGGCTGCCATGGCAAGAGTGACATGTTTCTTGAGCGTTTGGTTTTGATGCTATTCAGTGATGCTATTCAGCCAGCCAAGGATTTGAATCCCAAGGGCCTCGTGGCCGGAGAGGGTAACTACTACTACAGTGAGGGTAACATGATACTGTTCCATTAAATGGCGAGTCGCCAGCTTGCAGGGGTCTGATGAAAGACTGTAAACCCAGTGTTCAGCTGTTGCTCATGTACTGGTAGCTGTAAAGCAGGAGTTTGCCTTGCTACCTGCCCTTGGCAGACGGTACCGTGGCAAAATGGCACGACTACACATGCATACCTATGCTGGCCGGTCGAGCGCTGGCCAGTGTATTGCAGGGGCCTTCTGCTGCACTCAGTGGTCAACCCTGAGGGTGTGTGGTGTCAAGTGTATGGCTGGCTCAGCCAGCCAAGGGTCTTAATCCCAAGGGCCTCGTGGCCGGAGAGGGTAACTACTACTACTGCTCTTCTATAGAATGTAACGAGGTCAGTTTCACAGTCATCATGGTCAGCTGGGACTGCGTCTTGCAGCAAGAGAGCGTTCGCTCGTGCTTGTCCTGTGTGTCGCCTTTGTAAACAAGATGACTACAGAGTGGTATCTCGCACCCCTAAACGTCGAGCTGCAGGAACATGTGTGCCCCGTGTGCCTTCCCGTGA
>JARWLF010000825.1:0-12768 GCA_029853055.1 Scenedesmus sp. KT-U
TTGTCTGTTGATGCAACCAACCTGAACTGCAGGCATTCTTGTTGGTTTTGGAGCAGCGGACAGCAGAGCTGGTGCAGCAAGTATCACGGCTGCGGGCACTTGAGCAGCAAGATGTTTTCCTGGAAGAAGCCACAGGTAATGGATCCTGTCAACTGCTGCACTCATCTCCTTGGTTTGTCCACCACCTCCGTTGTCGTGAGTTGTGATTCAAGCTGTCAGATACTTCAGCTTGGTTCTGCATGCCATAAGCATCCCATCCTGCTGGCTAATCTGGACAATCAGATGTTGAGCACGAATCTCCCTGCCTTGCAGATATGTCGAGTATTGTGACAGCCATCACTGAGTTGATGGTTGAGGTCCAAGCTCAACAAGCCACAGCAGAGCACATCAGCAACATGTCAGTACAGTGTGGTGGGCCAACAGTATTGGTGGCAGGATTGGAAGAGCTAGCTGCAGATGTGGAGATGAAGCACCTGCTGTGGACAGTGCAACAGAACTGGTCAGCAGCAACTCATGGCTGGTTGACCACACGCTTCTTTGAGCTGGATGTCCTGGAGATGCAGGATCAGGTACAGTGATCCATGTCACTGCGCCTGTGTTGCTCATTTGCTTCTATCAGGCAGAGTTTCTCATCAGTACAAGCGACAAGTTCCACTTCAAAGTTATCATCGGGGTCAAACAGTGGTGGATGGAGAGCTTGTATCATGACGCAAGAGCTCAACATGCACTTGCTTGCGCTGTGATGCAGATTGAGCAAGTTCTGCGTCAAGTGCACCGCCTGGAACGTGGCTTGGCCCCTAATGATTTGGTATCGAGTTTGAGAGACAGTGTGGCTCAGTGGCAGGTCAGTAGGGTAGGGGTTCTCCCTAATCATGTACCCGGACACTGTAGACTACTCATGTTTTCCTACTGTCAACTGCCACACATGTGCTTGTCATATGTACCAGTTGCTGCTGCAGTTGAGCCTGACACTATGAGAGATGAAAGTAGCTGCTCCAAAGGTGCTGAGCTGCTTTACTGTGTTGTCAGGTAGAGTATCTTGTGCTTGCCAAAGCTGTCCAGCATGCATCGGTGTGCTGTACAGCTGTTGGTCAGTTCTCACATAAAACAAGAGCTCCTTCACTGCTGCTCATGTAGGAGATACTTGGTCCTGTTGCCAATTTGAGAAATGCTCAGTTGCGTGAGCGGCACTGGAGTGCTGTTGCAGACCTGTTGGGCAAACAAGTGGATCGCACACCTGAAGCAGACACCACTATCACAACATTGCTGTCCATGCAGGTGTGGGTTGTTGGCAGGCCCACAGCTTCACGACATAAGCATTCCATGGCAAGGCTGATGTCTGCCAAACAGCTATGGATAGTGACATGCTCATCTGTCGGCTGCAAACCATCTTGACATGCCGTTCTATGTACATGCACCAGGTTTGCATGTTCTGTGAATTGTCCTGGTCTGCCAGTTTGTGTCTGATGAATGCCGCTCTCCTCCGTGTATTCCTGCTTGCAGCTGTTGCACCACAAGGAGCATATTGCTGTGATCAGCAATGAAGCTACACAAGAAGCAGCATTGGAAGCTTTGCTGGCCCAAGTGGCAGACAGGTAACTTTCTACTGCTTCTTGGTCTGTGAGATGGAGAAGATCTGTCTGTCACATCCTCTCGTGGTGGCTTAGACCTGTGGCAGCAAAGTGGTAAAAGTGCAAGTCAGCATGCTACTAATTAGCAACAAACAAGTGAACTCGTGTTGTGGACAGGTGGCGTGGTGTTGAGTTCGAAGTGAAGCGGTTCAAGGAGGTCAAAGATGTGTACATACTAGGGGAAGTGGATGATGTGCTACAGGTGACAAGGAGTACAGGATACTCAGCACAGACACTAAGCCTCATGGCAACGCCGTTGTGGCACACCTTCTGTATTACAAGCACAGGGTATGTTTAGCAGTGGTATTGGCTGCCAAATGAACATGGGCATGTTGCAACAATGCTGTTATCCTTCATTGCTTTACAGGTTCTTGAAGACAGCAAGATCACTATGAGCATGATCCAAGCATCAAGATATGTAGCAGGCATAAGGTGCGCTGCTGATTGTTACAGCTCAGGATGCTTGCTGGGTGGTCCCCATGCGGCATTCCTCAGAGCCATCCGATATGAAATATTGAAGTCAGAAATGGTCTACTGTCACCCTGTGTTGCAGATATACATCGTTGCGTATCACCAATTGCTTGCTGTTTTGCAGGTCTGAGGTAGACAGACTGGACAAGCAGCTTCATGTCTTCTCAGATACCCTGGATGCTTGGTTGGTAGTACAGAAGGCCTGGCTGGCTCTGGAGTCTGTTTTCGCAGCACCAGACATCCAACGGCAAGTGCCAGGGGAGGCTGCTGCCTTCGCTCAAGTAGATAGGACTTACAAGGACATCATGAGGAGAACACATGACAGACCAAATGCCCTGCAGGTGAGGTGTACGCAGTGTTGTTGAAACAAATTTCAAATATGTCATACGCACAGTGCATCCTTTTCCATAAAAGCAGCTGTCGCGGCCAAGGCATCATAGCATCATGTCGTCTGGTTGAGTAGGCTTTGGTACCTGCTATCAATTGCATGCCTTGCTGTGCAGTGTGGTACCATGCCTGGCTGGCTAGAGGCGCTGCAGAAGTGCTGTGACACTCTAGAAGTTGTTCAGAAGGGACTGGAGGACTACCTGGAAACCAAGAGAGTGGCCTTCCCCAGGTGACAGGCAAAGCAGCAAATCCTGCATGTCCTGCATGTCATGAACACACTGAAGCTATCTGAGATAGCAAGCACCGCATGTCCTGGGAGCAGTGCTGACTGTCAACTGCAGCATTCGGCAACTTCTTTGTGGCAGCAGCGGCAAGCTCAGCTGGCATGCTTGTAAACTTGCGTATCATGCAGGTTCTACTTCTTATCCAATGAGGAGTTGCTGGACATCCTGCGCCAAGCCAAGGTCCCTCAAGCAGTACAGCCGCACCTATCAAAGTGCTTTGACGGCATCTACACCCTGGAGTTTGGTGTTGTCAATAGTGAGAGTGTGGGCCCTGCCAATGACATCTTGGCCATGAAGTCTATTGAAGGAGAAAGAGTACCCTTCACCAGAACACTAAAGGTGAATGAAGTAGCTCTGAGCATGACAGGTTGTGACATACTGAACATTGTATCCTGCATAACAACAGCAATACTGCAGACCAGCAGAGCAAAAGCACGACATGCACAGTTCTGTGGTGTCTGTGTTATGATATCCATATATCCAACATCCAATATTCAACTTTGTGTGCTTAGGCTCGCGGTCTTGTTGAGAGCTGGCTGAGTAGTGTGGAATCCAATATGCACTTGACGCTGAAAGCTCTTACCAAGAAGGCCTTGAGGGAGCACACGGCTGCTAGGAGGCCTGGTTGGGTTCTAGCACAGCCTGCTCAGCTGGCAATACTGGTCTCCAACATACAGTGGTGTCAGGTAAACAGAGTGCAGATCCAATGCTTGTCCTGACGCGTTGCTGCTGTCAACCTGCTGCTGTACGTGGGTTTGATTGAGGCCAGCATGATCCTCACCCATGTAGCAAGGAGTAGTGTGGGTGGCAGCGGTGCTAAATGACCAGTATGTGCTTGCTGCTTTGGTTCATACAGGATGTTGAGGCCTGCTTGAGCAGTAACGCCAACGCAGATGCGCAGTTGCAGCAGTTGCGTGCTCGGTGTGTACTGCAGCTGGAGGAAATGACAGAGCTGATCCGGGGACCGTTGACAGACTTGGAGCGAAAGGTATGCCCTGAGATGTACCTTCACCTAACACAAATATGCTGCCACAAATCCATCGTACAGCATTCAAGTTGATGGCACATGTGCATCATAGGCATACAGGACTACAGTCCACTCTTCAACCAGGTTTGGTACATCCTATCCAGACCTTGTTTGAAGCACCAGTGTACTGGCTGTTATGTGTGGCTGCAGTCCGTAGTTGCATTGATTACCACAGACGTTCACAACAGGGATATAGTCAGCAGCTTGATGGACCAGGGCACTACAGACGTGAATGACTTCAGCTGGCAGATGCAGCTGAGGTTTGAGTATGATGTTGATACTGACACAGTTGTTGCTCGGCAAGTGGCTGCCAGGTATGTCACCCTTACAGCCCATTGATTGGCACTTGCAAAAAGAGAAAGAGATAGTCGCCTGGCTTGTGCTGCATGTACGCACAGCGATCAGGAAGCTTTGACCCGGCTATGTGCTCATGACCCCTCGTTGCAATCTTTGCAGCCGGCTGAGAATACATACATGTACACTGTTTGTGCTATCCATGTTTCTGCTGTGTCTTGCAGATTTGAGTATGCTTATGAATACATCGGAGCTCAACCGCGACTGGTGATGACTCCCATGACAGACAGGTGTTATCTGACACTCACTGGGGCCCTGGCAATCAAGCTTGGAGGAGCACCATCAGGGCCGGCGGGTGAGTACCTCAGCTTTCTGTTAGCTATTGCGACCATGTCCAGGGAACAGTGTCGCCTTCACTGGGCTGTCAGCTGTACCTGTGTCTGCGTTGCAAGCTGCTACACGTTTGCATTCATGCCCAGCGAACTGCTTGCATCACTCACCACTAGCACTAGCATTCTGGTGTCAGAGTTTAGGCGGTGTCAAACTTGCATTGTCCTCCACAACAACATGTACTGCCGAGTCAGCATGCCATTGTGGTTGTACGCAGGTACTGGTAAGACAGAGACTGTCAAGGACCTTGGCAGGACGCTCGGGGTGCAGTGTGTGGTGTTCAACTGTGGAGAGAGCTTGGACTATAAGGTAAGATCAACAGGGATCACATAGAGCTACGATATGTGCATTGATTTCATGACAGCAGCCGAAAAAGAAGGCTTCAGCAGGCGTACTTGGCATGATTTTTTCTTGAATCCTTGACGGCAGCCAGCCCAGCTGGCGCTCAAATGCTGAGAGTTCTTGTTAACATGAGTTTGACAATGTCAAACTGCAGTTCATGGCCAAGTTCTTCAGAGGCCTAGCTCAGTGTGGCGCCTGGGCTTGTTTTGATGAGTTCAACCGCATCAACCTGGAGGTATTGAGTGTTGTTGCTCAGCAGCTACTGGCTCTGCAAGCAGCACTGAGAACAGGGCTAGAAAGGTTTCTGTTTGAGGGCAAGGAGATGACACTAGTACCTACTGTGGGCGTGTTTATCACCATGAACCCTGGTTATGCAGGCAGGACGGAGTTACCAGATAACCTCAAGGTATGCAAACTATCCTCACTCTTCAGTACCAAAGGATCCGCAATTGATTATCTGGATGCTACGGCACAAGCTGCTAGCTGGTGCCCTACTGGCAAACTGCATGATCAGAGTGCTCCTGGCTCCTCTCTTGGCACGGCATATTCTGGCCAATCTATGCAGCAATCCTGTATGGTGTAACACCAGAAGTTGACGTCGATATTTGACAGGAGCCATGGTTGCTGCACTATGCCATCTGGGCAGGTTCTGTTCCGTCCTATGGCCATGATGATTCCAGACTACCAGCTAGTGGCCGAGGTCATCCTGTTCAGTGAAGGCTTCGATCAGGCAACATGGTTGGCAGGGAAGATGGTGCAGCTGTACAAGCTTGCAAGTGAACAGCTGTCACAACAGGTAGGTAAAGCTGGCTGCTGGTGCAAAATGAGATGGCTGGTCAGTGCTGCCGGGTCCCAGATGTTACAGTGGACCTATGCTGGAGCAAGGCCACATCAGCAGCCCGTCAAGCATACTGAAGTCGGGATTGTATCTCATGGACACACTGTCTTTTGTGCACCGTAGGACCACTATGACTTTGGCATGCGGACGTTGAAAGCTGTGCTAGTCACAGCCGGTGCAATTAAGCGCAGTAACCCAGGTGTTGCAGAGGAATTGGTGCTCATCCAAGCTATGAGGGATGCCAACTTGCCCAAACTTACTTCAGAGGTATACATTCTGTCTTGTATACTGCAGTGGGTCCTTCCCTGTTGAGCCTAGTTGTTTGGATATCATTGCTTACATGCAGGTGCTCCTGGCTTGCATGTGGCTGAAGTTACAGCAAGTCGTCAGTATGGTACAAGCTTGTCATGGTACTTTCGCAGGATACTGTACTATTTGAAGCCATCATCTCAGACCTGTTCCCCAACACTCAGCCGATGGAGCCCGACCAACAGCTGCTGACCACAGCATTGGCTGATGCATGTGAAGTCATTGGACTTCAGCCTGTACCACACCTGATAGACAAAGCAAAGCAGCTGCATGATACACTGGGCGTGCGGTTTGGAGTCATGTTGGTTGGGCCTGCAGGTTGGGATTGCTCACTGTTGGCGATGCTCATGTCCTCCAACAATAATTCACTGGGTTGCCCGTGTACTCAGCAGAGGTGGTGCTGAGGAGTGTATTTGACATGCTTTTGGCATATATAAGGTGTAACAGTAGTTGTTATATGGCACAGCCCGCAGTGATGTGTCCTAGCAAGCTGGCCAAAAAGCTGTGAGGTCATTTGATCCTTCCAGCATGCCTGTACTGCTGTATCTCCCCTTGCAGGCAGTGGCAAGTCGTCCTGCCATCAGTGCCTGCGGATAGCACAAAGCAGTCTCCTGCAAGCCCAGCATGAAGTGCAGGACTCTAACAGACAGCAAGATTCCAATTCTGCAGCAGGGGTTCTGATTGAAAATGCAGAACACAACCTGGATGCCGGACAACAGGCTCAAATCCACGCACACATGCTCAACCCCAAGTCCATCAGCTTGTCAGAGCTCTATGGCTCATACAGTGCAATAACACACGAGTGGACAGATGGTTTGGCATCCAGTCTTATCAGACAGGCCATGGCAGATCAGACACAAAACATGCACTGGGTGGTCTTTGATGGCCCTGTTGACCCTTTGTGGATAGAGAATATGAACACAGGTGAGTGTCAGTGTCACGCATCAATCAACAAAGCCAGCTGCACCTTCTCTGATCAAGCTGATTGTATCGCTTGCAGCTACAATGGTACAGCCCGTTGTGCTTCAGATTGCTCTATACAGCACAAATGAGACGACCACCTTATTTTAGCAGAGATTGCCCAGGCTACAGCCATACACAGGGTTCATCTCTTGTTGCAGTTCTTGATGACAACCGCATGCTATGCCTGACAAGTGGAGAGCGTATCAAGCTTGATGAACAACGACTCAGGATGCTTTTTGAAGTTGAAGATCTGCATTACGCTTCACCAGCAACTGTCAGCAGGTAACAGCCATTTTTGCTTGACCTCATGCCCTACAACCCCTTACAACACAAACACCACGCTTTTTCTGGGCCAGAAGCCAGCTGCAGAAACTTTTACTTCGAGCTTTCCATCAGAGGCATAAGCTGGTTGGCCAAGAGTGCCACTCTTGGTTGGCAGCGTAAAGATTGAGTTGCTGTCAACTCTGGACTGCAGGTGTGGTATGGTGTATTTGCCTGCTGACGCTGTAGGCTGGAGACCATTTGTGCTCTCATGGCTGAACAGATTCTTGGCAAAACAGTACTACAGAACCACAACACCAACAAACACAGTAACAGTGTCTCAAGAACCACAAACAACAGATACCAGAATGACCCAACAAGACCAAAGCACCACGGCAACAGATGCAGACCAGATACAGCAACAGCTTGCATCAGAAGCTGGTGCTCGGAAATGTGAAGATCAGAATGAATCAACTTTGACAAAACATCTGCAGTGTCCAATAGAACTGTTCGATGTAAGGGACTTCCTGTGGGGCTTGTTTGACAAAAACTTGGACCTTCTACTGCGTTGGGTAGTGCAAGATGGGGAAGCTGTTGTGCCAGTGATTGAAGTGGCGCAAGCAGAAGCTGTCACCATGGTCTTTGAGACGCAAGCTGATGCATTGGGGTAAGCTGCTTGTTGCAGCTCTCGTTTTCTCTGCCAGAGCACGGGAGCTACATGCATGATCCTGTGCAGTACATGTGCAGAATGCTAGCAGCGCTTGTCAGGCAATGATAAGCTACCTGTCTTTTATTGTGCTCGGGCAGTCAGAGGGTGATCACATGTTTCATATTGTCACATTGCCCAGTGTTTTTGCATGCATCTTTCCACGCAGGGTGGCTGGTTTGTTCAAACCAGCGTTGGAAGACCACCAACAACTTATCCTGCAGCATCTGTTCACACATGCTGCTGTATGGGGCCTTGGAGGATGTTTGAGCAGCAGTTGTTGGGATGCCTGGGACAAAGTGGTACGGGAACAGTTTGATGGCCTTGTAAGCTACCCAGATGGCGCTGGGACGGTGTTTGACTACTGCCTGAAAGCAGCATCAGATGGGTGAGTGTGATGGTTGACAAGTTGGGTGCCAACTTGCTGACCTCGGTTTGGGGCATTAGGGCTATGTACCACAATCCAGCAACAAGGATACTATCTTTGAGCTGGTTGAGCTGGTTGCCCGGTACATTCTGGCTTTGGTTGAAAACTACTTTGTTAGTATTCATCTACATTTAGGTTCATGCTACACTACCCCGTTATTGTTATTGTGACTTGATGAACCTTGGATGGAAACGTAGGCTTTCTGTCACTCTGGCGGAGTTTTCGTTCAATCTTTGCGTTGAATTTTGTCGCCAGCTTTAAGTCTGCTCAAGCAGCATATCTGTCGGGATGCTTCATGACCGTTGTACTGTTCTGTGGTGCATGTGCTCAGGTCTTCTGTTTCCTTCTCCGCATGGGAGTTGGAGGTCCCTCCTTTTGGTTTCCAGCCTTCACAGCCGTCATACGCAATCATGGTCCCCACGATAGACACTTGCCGGTATGGCAGCATGTTGCGGAGGTGCATGGCGGCTGGACAACCAGTGATGCTGATGGGTGCTACAGTAGTTGGCAAAACAGCTCTGGTCAAGGTGATTCAGCAACAGCTCAGGCTGAACAGGAATTTGCGGTAGTGCATGCGTATGACACACTTCTACATGACAACTTTAGGCAGCCTTCATTGAAATTAGGGATGTTATTGATGTTATCGCATTGCTGTATCAGGCCTAATCAATCGTTGAATCGCCTGTCAGATGCCCAACAACATGCTCTGTGCACCTGGTCTGCAGGACTGCCTTGATGTGCTGCATGGCACTATGGGACGTAAGCTAGAGCATGTCGTGTTGAACTGCTCAGCTCGCACCAGCAGCAGAGATGCTCAGGGTGTGATCCAGGCTTGCATGGTGAAGAGGGGTAACAAACTGGGTCCGCCTGCTGGTCACAAGCTGGTAGTGTTTGTGGATGATATCAATTTGCCAGAACAACAGCAGTTTGGGGCGCAGCCGCCGCTTGAGATGCTCAGACTACTTCTAGACCAGCATGGCTTGTACGACAGGTGAGTTGCAACTACAGCAACAACGTACATCAGCAGTGGCTTGGCGTTCTGTGACGTGTGGCATCATGTGATAGAGGCAACCTGCCTTGACTGTATCTGTTGATGGCAACTACGTTGTTGACAGCATGTGAGCTGTGAATTGTGACACAGAAGTATGCATCTGCAAGGTGATTCATCTGTTTGGCAACTCATCAGTTGATCCAGGGGCAAAGTCATCTCATGTATCGCAGGAAAACACTTGCCTGGAAGGAGGTCCTTGACGTAGTGTTGGTAGCAGCTTGTGTCACACCTGGTGGTGGCCGCCAGGAGATGAGCAAGCGATTCACAAGACAAATGCTCACTCTGGCCATCCCTGCTGCTAACGAGACAGTGATGCAAGGCATCTGCACTGCAATTGTGGGAGGCTTTCTGGGCGCATACTTCAGTCAAGGTTTGTGGCAGTACTGCGTGGGCTCAGACACTGCTTACTCAACTTGATCGCCAGCATGTGTGTTGAAGGGACCTCCCATAAATGCACATGCGTATAAAGGCCACTCACATGATTGACCAAAGATGACAACTGAACACCAGCTCAAATCCTCCTGCATATGCAGATGTATGCAGCAAGCTGCTCTTACCATTGGTTGAGAGTTGTGTGGAGATATACTCAGCTGCAAGTGCAGTTCTGCTGCCTACACCTTCCAGAAGTCACTACATGTTCAATTTCCGAGATGTCATCAAAGTCCTCCAGGTATGCTTGTTGGCCTTGCAATTGCAGCAAAGCATATGCTGACCCCTTGGGCCTGCACATGCAACTGTTGTAACAAGTGATTCCTTGCTTGCTCTGTGTAGGGTATACTGAGTATCAGACCAGCCCAGTGCAAAGGAGACCCCATTGGGGTTATCACTCGTCTGTGGCTGCATGAAACACAACGGGTATTTGTTGACAGACTAATCTGCCAAGAAGACAGGGACTGGATCCAGAATGCAATGGAACAGTTACTTGTTGACAAGTTTCAATGGAAGCCAACACCACAGAGTGACTCTGGTGAACAGGAAGCATCGGTGGCCAGCACCACCACTGCTCACACTGGTGGCACCATGATGAATAATCAAGCTTCAAGGTCACTCTTTGCAGGCGGGAGTCAGTTGTTATTTGGAGACTTCTACAAGATAGGACTAGACAGGCAGGACAGAGTCTATGAGCAGCTGCCAAGTGTCAACAAGTTGGTCCCAGTAATGGAAAAGTACCTGGATGAGTACAATGCATTCCGCGGCAAGTCAGCCAGTGCTGCGCTAGCGGCTGCTACCAGTGCAGCTGCTGGTAACAGGAAGCAGCAGGATGGTAGTGCTGCTTCAGCTGCTACTGCAAGTGGACGTGGTGGCTGTAAGATGCAGCTGGTGTTCTTCGAGGATGCAGTGCTGCATATCACCAGGCTGGCAAGGATACTCAGGTCCCCACGGTAAGTCCCATGCAGACCAGATCTGGGTTAGGTGCCGCACTGGTTGCAGAATAGCGAGGGAATCATTTTATGCATCTAGCATTGCACAAAGGTGCTTTAGTGCACCAGCATACACATCTGTGGTTGCATGCAGGGGAAGTGCTCTACTTGTCGGTGTTGGAGGTACTGGCAAGCAGAGTTTGGCTCGCTTTGCAGCACTGGTAGCAGACTGTGATGTTTTCACAGTGAACATACGGAGGGGGTACAACATCACAAACTTCAGGGAGGAGATCAAACAGCTGTTCAAGGTGAGGGCCTGTGACAAGCAAGCAATGGTTGTGCAGAGCCCACAAGCATTCTATGCGCTGTCATCTCAACCTGCTGCATGGTTAACCAAACGTTTACTGACCAGTATGCTGTAGCTCAGGACTTCATCCTGTACTGGTTCATTCCTGCAGATCGCTGGTGTTGATGGCCGACATGTCATGTTCCTGCTGACTGACAGCCATATAATCGATGATGCTATGCTGGGGGATGTCAACACATTGCTCAGCACCGGGGAGATAACAGGCATGTTTGACGTGCTTCCTCACCTAGCTATGGTTAGCACAGTACCTTGCGATGCAACACTCATGTACATATCGTCTTTGAGCTCCCAGCAAATGATGCACTCCTTGAAAGGCTGGCAAGCAGACTGTCAAAGCCATGTATGGGGTCATGCAGGACTGTTCACTGCTGAGGAGCAAGGTATCCTGCTAGACCAAGTCAGACCATGGCTATCCAGCCTTGCGAACCTGGGACAAGGTCGCAAATCAGCTTGGGAGGCATTCGTTAGCAGAGCAAGGCACCACATACATGTAGTGTTTGCCACAAGCCCTGTTGGGGAAGCTTTCAGGGTCAGGTGTGTTCATGTTAGGTGTGAGCTTCTGTCATGACATGATGCAACAAGCCAGGGGAAAGGGTCAATATTGCTGGCATCCTACACAATGTTTGTCGAGATGTCTGTTTCTGATGGCATCGGTGCTGCACAGCAGGCTTGGTCCATCGCTTGACTGTCTAGTGCATGTTGTGCATGCAGGTGTAGGCAGTTTCCAGCTCTTGTCAACTGCACCACTATTGACTGGTTTGACCCATGGCCTGCTGATGCTCTGCTGGGAGTTGGCATCAGGCACCTTGAGCAGCTGGGTCTTGATCAGCCACCTGTGTCTCAGTTGCCAGACACCACAACATCTGCACAGTCTGGTTCAGGGAGGCTCATGATACACCGCATAGCACAGATGTGTGTTGAAGTGCATAAGTCTGTTGAGGCTTCAGCTGAGAAGTACTACCAAGAGATGAAGAGAAGGTACGTTCCGCTGGAGTCATCGGGCATGCAGTTTGGGAAGTTGAGATGCATATATGGACATGTTGCTGGCAATTGCTGGTGCCACCATGTCTCTGCGCTACATGTTACTACCCAGGAAGCAGCTCCACAGATGTTGAGTGATGTTTTTTTCGCTTCGCTGTGTCCTGTGACGCAGGTGTTACATCACTCCCAAGCTCTATCTAGACCTCTTGCAACAATACACAGTGCTACTGACATCTGCCCGGACTGAGCTTGGAGACAACAGACGGCGGCTGCTGACTGGCATCAGCAAGCTTACAGAGACCAATACGCTGCTGGATACCATGCAGTCTCAATTGAATACTCTGCAGCCACTGCTTGCTGAAAAGACAGCAGCCACCACTGCTTTGCTGCAACAGGTGACTGTTTGGTCATGCCTACGTGCGCTGTGAAAAGGTCTGCTTGGGCTTATGGTGGTGATTCTCTGCAAGCTGGCAAGGGACGCAGATCTTTCTTACATACAGTGTGACTGTGTAGATGAAGTGCTAGACAGTAAGCAGACCACAAGTTTATAATGACATGATGACATCAAATACTGTGCCTGTAGGTCCGTTCGCAACAAGAGGAAGCTGAGAAAGTTGCAGCTGTTGTCAGTGCTGAAGAAGCAGAGGTTGCAGCAAAAGCAGCTGAGTGTGCAGCACT
>JARWLF010000826.1:0-14030 GCA_029853055.1 Scenedesmus sp. KT-U
ATTGGTACATGCTGATGATTATGAGGCGTCATCGTCTGCTACAAGCAATCCTGCTAGTATACTTGCTGCACAATGGTTGCAGATTGAATCAGGATTACCACCCACTAAGATTTTCGGGACCTACATCTTTGATGCACTTTATGTTGAAGCACGACCGTGCGTATAGCTGAGAGCGGTCGACAGCTGCGTATACTGAGCGCTCAATGTATCGGCGTGCTAATTGCGTAAACGACATAAGATACGGTTTTCCACTTATTTTAAAGATTAGGCGACGCAAATTTAACTGGTAAAACGCGCAAGGCATTGAAGGCGGTGATCTACGGGCCCGCAGCTCCGCGGTCCAGCGGTTAACTGCGGCACCCTCCGCGGCGAATGGCGGGTTTCATTATTTTGCGCTTTAGCTTCATCAGATCGCGTTTCTGGTAATTCAGATATGCAGTACAATTATTGGCTGCGTTGTGATCATGAGTAGCTCTGGCGAAGTGTCCACGTTGCAGCTGCGAGAGCTGAAGAGTGGGCGCGCTGTCTCAGAGGCTCACGCAGCTCTCATAGCACACCCTTCTTTGTCAGGGTCGATTGGATGCTATGATAAGTACGATATACAACCATCGTACTGTGTCATACTTGTTTTCAGGTTAAAATGCATTGATATCAGGCACATGCCTGAGAAGCTTTTCGCACAACATCGGTCGTAAGCTTGTGAACAAACGAATCCAGACTAGCGCATCTGCAGAACTTGCGCTTTACTCATGGACAAGATCTCCTTGAACCACAGCACTGTGAATGCCTGCAGCGTCTTTACTCATAGCTCTCTGTGGATGCTTCCGGTACGCGTACACCTACCGTGTATTCGCGCCACTACGACGACACAGCTGCGTTAACCTGGCGTTAACCTGCGTTACCCTGCGTTAATCTGCGTTAACCATGTTAAGTACGCGTTAAGTACTGGGTAACGTGCGTTAAGCACGTTAACTTCGTGGTACCTGCAGTACTGGTACTAGTACCAGTCCAAGCAGTTGGTACTGGCACTGTTGCAGTGGCGCAATGTGACTAGTCGCTGCAGGATTGTGCATTCTCAAGCTTAGTATGTAGTGGAGGTCAGATAGCCTTGGGAGTCAGGTTCTTGGCCCCAGGCTAAGGTCCTGACAGGATAAGTGGCCTTGTTTCCATTGACAGCCACATGTGAAAGAAAGGGAATTTGGCTCATGCAGCAATTGTATGCAACACAAGATGAAATAAGCAGAGACAGCTCAGGCTGCAGCAGCAAAGACAGTTGCTATCCCAGTCATTAACATCATGTAGTGCCGTGCCAGCTGCAACTTACAGCAATACCACTGAGCACAGCATAGGTCGAGACTACATCGGATCTGACTATGTTTCTATCGCATGGAAGTTGCTGCATGATCACGGTCCTTGCAGTCATTCACGATGGTGTTTTCCTGTTACCATCCTCTGTCATTGTATAGATGGATTAAGATGTCAGTTCTGTGTGGCATTGCAGATCGTGTCCTCTTCTTGGCCTGTTTACAGCTTGGTGCTTGTCTGGTTGACTCCTTCAATGATGTTGGAGATAGGTGTTGCTCATGGTGGTGCCTTGTAGCAGGTCATCTGTGTGCTTCATTGTCCTAATGGTACGAGTTTTGATCCTATGTGGCAGTAATGACTCGGTAAAGCTGTACAAAGGCCTCCAATCAGCTGTGCAGTAGCCCAGCGTTAACTGCACGTTAACTGTACGTTAACCTGGGTTAACGCGCTAACATCAACGCGTTAGAGAGTCTTAACGCGCGTTAACATTAACGCAGGGTAGCGCTGGTTAACGCGGGGGTAACGCGGCTGTGTCGTCATAGTGACACACAGCAAATGTTATCTCAAGTCACAGCGTGTCAGTACCACCAGTAGCGGCCCTACTTGCATGATGCAATCACAGTATGGCTTGTATGTCGTATCTAGAATGTGCTTGAATGTTCCTGTTACAGCAAAGCTCTGTGCAGGACACGCCATAACGTGGAGAGATTATGCAAATATATATATTGTCAATATATATAGCGTCATCATGTTGAGATGAAACGCAGTGGATAGCACAGAGTGCACCAGGCCTGTTGGTAAGTCAGTTCTTACAGTCTCAGCACACTCAGCCTGGTGCTGCCAGATCCCTCTGCTAGCTGCGCAGCATGCTGCCAGGCTGTTGCATAGAAGATGCAAGGTGGGCGATAATCACATCCAAGAAACATAGATACCCTCAGTGCAGACAAGTTATACTATGTAGATTAACACAAGTTTAAAGCCAACATCGTGAATTTGGTGCCTCATCTGCATCCACTGGGACCCAGTGACTGGGTGACAGGGCTTGGCAAACTCCCGGTGAAGCAAACCATCATGCAGCACACATAGGGACCTTGTCTGACGCCGCTCTACTCCATGCAAATAGAAGAGGATGAACAAGAAACCTCCTCATACACACGCACTAACCGTTTCAGCTGCAGGGCAGCAGCTACGGACTTTTCAGCCCTTGTAGATAGGGATGAACACACTGAATCTCCGAGAGTCATGGTAGCCTATGGAGAGACACCGTGCATGTTTTGACCACCAGTAGAAGACAACAGACTCAACACTATGTACTGTCTGTTACTTGCACGACAAGGCACATGATGTGTGCAGATCTAGCTTAGCGGAGCAGCACATCATGTGCACATGATGTCATACGTCCTTGCATCAGTAACCAAACAGGTATCTCACATGGATAGATACCAGAATATGCAGATGTAGTGCATCGAGTTTGCCCCCTCACTGCCGGACTGCAGTGAATGCAGTCATGCCATCATATGTATCACCACAGCAACATATGCAGAACCACTGCACCACTGCAGTAAATGTTACGACTGATCTCACAGCAGCTATGCCGTACTGAAAGTCAGCACCAAGGGTGCAACTGACTAGACCACAGGATGCATGGCCCCACATAGGCCTGCCATGTAGCTTGAGAATTGCTTGTGGCTGACAGCATTGTAACAATATCAACATGCGTACAGAACTGTAGGGTTTATATGCAGCTCAAGACCGTTTGTGTGCAGGGAGCTATGCATGCGGTGTGTGCCTAAGGACCTCAGCTGAGGGTGCAGAAAATAAATTGATGATGGCAGTAGTCATGACCACTATGCTCAACCAACAGGCAGTGTTCGACACATAGGTGGTAAACTATTGTCATGTGACTTATGCTAGGTTCTGATGGTAACTCCTGGCCAAAACACAGATATGTGGTGCAGTCATCACCGACCACTGCATGATACCCACAGAGCACTTTGTACAACACATTCTGATATCTAAGCATGCAAAAAAATATCGCACCTCGCCAACCAAGAAGCATACTATAAATACCGCTACATATTGGCATAAGCTCATCACTGTTGTTACTGCGTCCACCGCCACCCCACAAAATGCGCTTGCAATTGATGATGACCATCACATATGACCCACAGGGTCTGCAGCACCTGCCACAGCATGTTGCAGCCATGGATGGACAACTGCAGACATTTGTGATTATCATAGAAGTCGCAAGCACATGTCCAATGCTCTGCATGCACACACCGAGACTAAAACTGCAAAAGTGCTGTCTCTGCTGCAGCATACTGCTGGATGTTGCACGCTGGTGATAGCTGCTGCCCAATGCAGGAAATTCATGCTTTCATGGTCTAGTGCTGCAGCTGTTGAGCAGTGTGCTGCCGAGCTGATTCGCTATGTACGAACCATGCTTGCAGATGTTGAGCACTCCACCTGTCCAACAAGGCTTGCAAGCTGTCACCATCCAGGTCACTTTGTGGCCTCTGTAACTGTTCTCTGTCTCTGTCTATTTGACCGCCAAAACCTTGAACACTGCGATGGTCGTTACCACCAAAAGCCGCTGAAGTTGTTTGCCCTGCCGCATCAGCCATATCTCCTTCTGCATGCTGTTCTACATGAGCGCTAGCCCGCAAAGGCAGGCCATCCGATGTGGTCCGCACACCCTGCATCTCTAGCTGCTGTGACCGCTGACCAGCTCCATGCTCCAGCAGCAGCTGCTGTTCTTGCTCAACTTCCCCCTGCATCCCATTCCCATTGTGCCATGTCTCATCCTGCCATGCTGAAAATGCTATCTGGCAGTCAACGTGGGCATCACTTGATGAACCCCTAGGCGCTGTTTCCAGCAGTTTGACTTCTTCGCCTTCCTCCTGCCTGAGGTGGCTACCAGCATCACCATGAGCACCACTCCCTTTTGCCAACAAACCGCACCAAGACAGCAGATACCCAGTGCTTCCGCCGTTGATGAGCACAGTAATAAATATAACCATAAAGGTGCATGTCATCATGACCTTTCCGGTCTCTCCTGGGAAGCTCTTCAAAGCCTCTACAGACAGGGCAAAAGCCATGGCGCCCCGGAGGCCACTCCACCAGAGTAGCAGCTGGTGCTGTCTGCTGATGGAGCGATTTTGAGGTCTTAGGTGATTGATGACAGCACAGCAAGGAAGGATGTTGGCTGCTCGGGACCAGGCTAAGCCAAACAGACACACCACCTGTGATTCATAACCGGGGCAACAACAGAGATGCAGTATTGAAAGCACTCCAGCAGCATAAGAGTGTTCAAGAACGCATCACAGGCCCCAGTGCAAGCAACGATAGGTTTGCAGAGACAATGCACAAGACATCTAGCACTGTCATGGGCCCAGCATGCTAGCATGGGGCGAGGGGCCTAGCATGTATATCTCTAATACATCACCTGACATGGTCCAGCTGGTTACACTCTCACCGTGAAACCCAAAGAATGCCACTCCTGCGGTTCCATGAACAAACTGATGCCAATATAGCAGAACACAAACACCTCCATGAAGCTTGCCAGCACCCCATACACGCTCCTGCAGCAGCTCAGCCCTGCAGGGCTCAAGTTTGGTGCTGCATAGGCTCCAGCCACCATGGAGCAGAACATAACACACACGATGCCGCTCAGTCCTACAGCTGTCCCTGCCATGTAACTGCCATAGCCATACAGAAGCATGAGACCGGTCTCTAAGTGTGTGTTGCCATGATACCAGCGGGTCTTGAGGAGTGCTGCAAGTGCGAAGCCCAGGATGATGCCCAGCAGGGTGGAGCCTAGGAAGATGCTAAAGAAAGCTCCTATGCCTGCAGACAAGCCATGCAACACATTCATAGATTATCAATCCAAAACCAGACTCATACACTTGTCGTGCATCCTGGCTTCACTGACTGCACTGTTGGAAAGGCATCTATGGCACTGACTCAAAGTCCAGTACAGCATCCACAATCAGGGTTGTTATGAAGAAGGGTACCCCACTGTGCACATGGACCGGTATGAGAAGGCAACAGAGGCATTCTGCAGCCCTGATGACAAGGGATGCACATGGCCTGATTGCAGGCACAAGATGCTACCATGCTGTGCCCTGTGTAAGCAGATGCTTGCCTTTCAGGATGCTTGCTGTGGACAGAGCCACCTCATGCACTGCGAAGCTGTTGAAGGTCTGGAACAACACCATAGCCACTGCATCATTCAACACGCTTTCTCCAAAGACATTCATGTACAGGTCCGGTTGAGCGCCAAGAGTTTGAAACACAGCGAGCACAGTAACCTGCAGGATGCCAAGCAACATCATATGTTGGCCCAGTACGACTGACACATGGAGCATAAGTTGCTACAGGATAGTGCACATCTGCATTCCTGCAGCTATCCTGCACTGCACCATTGCTAACAACAGTCACAGCACAAGCTGCTGATCACTCACAGGGTCTGTTGCGCTGATCAGTGCGCCAAACGTCAAAGCTTGCATCAGAGTAAGGCCATAACACAACTTGAGCTTGCCTGCCAGCCACATATTAACACCAACTGCAAAGGTTGAGATGGTCGTGCCCGCAAAAGCCAGTGCACACACTGACCCCAGGTTCTTGATGAATCTGATGTGCATAGTGGCAGGTGCAGGACAGAAAGACGAGTGATTATGAGCTGCAGCATACTGCCGCAGGCTGACATTGCCCAATTGTCACATGCAGTGTATGCCAGACGGTCAATCACTGGAGTTTGTGGAGTAAAGCACATGTCAGTTTCACTGGTTGAGCATGTAAATGGACCATGTATCAACAAGCTTCCAACAGCACTTACAGCCTCGAATCCAGGTTGAAACATGCGTCAAACATGATAGGTGGCAGCAGCACCAGGAAGAAGAAGTCAGCCTGTGCAGCAGCCAGAACAAGGTAAGCCAGTCAGCAGCAAGTACCCTACTGTCTACTTCAGCCTCCCCTGTCAGAAATTCTGTTTCTTGATCAGCACCATCTTGCACTTTCTGCTGTGACGTGTCAAGAACCAGCAAGCAAGCAACCCGCTGGCAGTCACTTGATAACGAGTACGTTGTTTGTTGGATGTATGTGCACCAGGTATCCTAGCTGTTGACACCTGCTGTGCTTGAGTGCCCCGAAAGCCCTTCCCCACCTCCACTGCACTCACCTGAAACACCATCCATCTGCCAACGAGCGGCGCAGTATCTGCCAACCTTATGAGCACTCCAACAACTACCCCCAGCAGAAGAGCAGCACCAGCACCGCCCATCCATAGCACTTGTTTTCTCTTCAAGTAGTTGCCAACTGTTATCGCCACTGCTAGGAGAGTCAGCTACAGATGCACCGCCACCCAACGAAGCAGCACGAGTCTGATGGTCGTCTCAGCAACCAAACAATTGACATGCCTTTGACAACTTTGAAAGTATGAATACGCGGTCTGGCAGACATGCATCGTGTTGCAGCTGCTTTGTCCTTATCACAACTCCAATGCTCACCTGCCCAAGCACAGCCCCTGCTTCAAGCTGCTGTTCTGAAGCCATTGGCACAGGCTTATAGACCCCAAGCTTTACTATAAAGAACACGTGGGAGTTGCCCCCAGCTTACATGTACCTATGTAAGGTGCGACACCATGGAGGCACTTTGTGTCTGTGAACCACTGCTGCACATGTAAGCTGAAAGCGATGGAGCAGGGCAGGTAGCCAGGACTGGAAAAGTTGCCGCCTACATAACAGAAGTAGCTTGTACTGGCAGATACTTGCGAAGGCGTGGAAGAAGGACTTTGAGAAGAAGGACTTTGAATCAGCACATATTGACAGACAGGGGCTAATCATCCCTGTCATGCATCACGTGCTCTCCTTCAAGCTCGGACAACCTTCCCTCAAGCCAACCATGAAGTGCTAGCTGGCCACACAGGCATGGTGTTGTCCAGCCTACAACACGGCACTCAGCGCGGCGCACCTGGTTGGCAATACATCTGGCACCCGTAGTGACTTACGGTTGGCGAGCCTACCTAAACTGACTGCAATACGTTTCTTCACATGTCTTTGTTGCCGAATAATCTTTGACAACTCCTCACAAGTTGCTCGTCCTTGCTGACTGGCGTATACGTGACCAGTCATAAACCAGTGGTCAGCTGGTTTGCCGGACCAGAACTCTACAAGTGACCAGAGGTTGCGACGGCACATGCGAGGTTGACTGCAAACGGCCGTTCATTGCAATTTTGCATGTGTGAACCGCGGGTTCACCAGCGACATCTCTTGCTTCCCTGTGTCAGAAGAACTCCGCAGCAGCTGAGGCTCGCACACAACAGTGGCTTTCGCCGCTGATATAACACTGTAGTGTCCTCTAGCGCATTCTGCTCAGCCGCTCACATCCATCCTTTGTCAACGCCCTTCGCAACCATCCCTACATCCTCCTTGCACATATCGGGAGTAAGTGCTACATAGTCAAATCAACATAATTCTGCAGCGATACTTCAAGTGACGACACATTTCAGCAATGGCAAGCGCTCTTCTCACACGAAGCGCCGGACTTGACGCTGCTTGCTGTAAAGGTGAGATTCTGATATTAGTTGTTGCAGAACTCCTTTCTTCTGCCCGCTCTATTGGCTTTGTTGAGCCCGTAGGCACTTCACCCTTTCTGTGGTCATGTCGCTCACGGTTCCTACGGTACGCTGCTGCAGGTGTTGGGGCAAGCACACAGCATGTAGCGGCCAACCGTTCATTAGTCTGCAGGTGAGGAAGTTTGCACGTGCAACGCCAGCACCAGCATCACCCCTTTCCTGTTTGGGGGCTTTGGTTCGAGAGCTTTATTGTGGTTGAGAAAGGGGCCTGTTTCGCTTCAATCAATGCAGCAATGCAGCTATAAACAAACGTGGCAAGTCGCACCGCTTGCGAATAGGCCGAACAACAGTGGCGCTGACAAACACTGTTCCACCACATGCAGGTCCAGCACAGTTGCTCGGAAGCCTTCTTCCGTTGGCGCCATCGCAGAAACCGGCTGCTGGTCACTCAACAGCAGCAGCAGCAAGTATGAGCGCATTGCAGCCTTTGTGGACGCCCATGCAACGCCCATGGTACCTGCTGCTGCAGTGACCCACTGCTTCTCAGGAGCAGAGCTGGAGCAGCCAGCATCGTGGCACAATTCTTATGATGAGGAAGCAGAAGAAGGAGAATTGTGCGATGAGCCTCACCTTCTCCAGCTTACACAGCAAGTGTCAGCAGTAGCAGCAGGGCATGCAGCAGCAATGGCAGCTTCAGCAGGTACAGCTACCGTCGTGGTGCACAGCTGGAGTTACGGCAATTCCGAAAACCCTAAGCCTTGGTGCTATTCATGGGATGAGGAAGCAGAAGGCGCCTTTGAACTGTCGGAGTGTGGCACACAGACGGTGCAACAGCTCAGGGCACAGCGTCGTGC
Organism: Scenedesmus sp. KT-U; assembly: GCA_029853055.1. Classification (NCBI taxonomy): domain Eukaryota; kingdom Viridiplantae; phylum Chlorophyta; class Chlorophyceae; order Sphaeropleales; family Scenedesmaceae; genus Scenedesmus; species Scenedesmus sp. KT-U. The sequence goes on from JARWLF010000826.1 coordinate 8,734, forward strand.
AGCTCTGCACGAAGCACGTCATGCAGCTCGTGCAACTCGCAAGATGCGTCGTGCCCAGCTTCATCCTCAGCTAGGTGACCTTGAGCACATGCAGGCGTGGGTTGGTGAAGACGTAACGGCTACTCAACAGTTGAAGACCACTCAGCGCAGCATGCCCAGTGTGCAGTATCAACAGCTGCTTGCTTTGGTGGCTGGTGACTCTGCACATCGGCAGTACCGCAAACCAAAGCAATGGCATCTCACGTTCGATGAGGAGTGCCATGGAGATGCACCAGAGACCATCCTGGGCTCATGCTAAGGCTCTTTCACAGATCTATGATGCACCATGTCATGAGATCCTGTCAAGGTCTAGGAATCAATTGCTGCTGCAGCCTCTGGGGTCAAGTGCTCTCTGTGCTGGTTTGTGAGTTTCCAGGCTTGCTCAACAACACGTGCATGTGCTAACTTCAAGCTTGTCTAGTATGGTTGTTGCGGCGAACATAGTTGTGGGGTTTTGCTGCTGCATGTGAGGGTAAGCATAATCAAAGCCTCAGTTGGGGTGGTCAGTGTCAGAACAAGCAAGATCATCCTTACAGCTACCGGTTTAGTGAGAGGTCAGTTCCCATTGAGTTCATGCCGGCGTTAGTGCTTAGATGTGAGTGGTGCTTTGTTCTGTTGGGCTGTTGATTGTTTGTTGTATAGCTGAATCCTTCCGCGACTGGATTAGGTGTGGCTGCCGCCATGCACTGCTGTGCTCTCATATCACACGATCTCGGATGGTATGTTGTGGACATTGCAGCTGCTGTTGTCGTCATTCATGGTAGGCAGTACTCATGATTGGCCACTCAGGTGGCTGGTATGAATTGCTGTGTGCATGTCCTGAATTGCTGTGTGCATGACCCAGTTTGCAGTTTCAATGAATCCGCAAAGTTGGACGGGGTTCGCAGGGCTGAGCGTGCACACTCGTCAGATCTACCTTGCATGCTTGTTGGAGCTCAGGCCACTGATCCGCAGGGTGACGCAGTGTGTTCTTGAGGTTCTGCAAGTTTTGTTCCCCTTGTTGGGTTCTCCTTGTCGGGTGTTCAACACCTTGCTGAGCTGTGTTGGTAGTGTGGTGATCAGCCATCAGTACCTAGGGCTGACTGTGCTTGCATCTTCAAGTCACTAAACCTGCTTTGTTTGTTTGTTTGTTTTGTGTGTCCTTGTCCCTTAGGTACGTGCTTTGAGTGTATGTTAGCCTTTGACTAGTATTGTTGCATGGTCTGACTGTTGTATCACACTGTGCTTTTTATGAATGCAATCTGCAGCCTGTCTAATATGTCATATACAGAAGTAGTCAACACAGCCTTGGGTTGCTCTGGTTTGTCATGGCCACCTTCATATGCCTGGTTTTGTGCAGCGCCTTGGGGCTGTTGGTCTAGTTTTGCATTTATCCTGCCGCCTGGCAGTGAATGCTTTATCCACTCTTGGGGTGGATTGTGTCTGGTCTTTTTGTGAAGTCATGACAGGTGTGTTGTGTTTCGACGCTGCAATCGTGGACTCATCTGCTCTTCAGCATTGGTGAACTGCTGCAACAAGAGCCAGCCCTGAAGGCTCTGCTTCATTGTGTCATCTTGTGACACTATGCAGATGCTGGAGTATGGCCCCAAGTAGGTGTTCAGTTCTACTATGCTGCGATCAGGTGTCCTGTTGAATATGAAATCCACCCTGCCGCTGTTCCTCAGCTGGGCTTATGTGTTGGTAGTGTTAAGCACATGAGAGTTGGTTGTGGCTATGGAGTGCAGCAGTAGAGCAGTGTAGTGGAGGTGGCTTCAGCTGTATGCAGTGCCCAACAAAACAGAGGCTTGTTCACCTACAATCATGTCTCTAACCATGTTTGCATGCATGCTGCATAGCCGGAGTGCGAGATGATAGGCTAATGTCAATCGCTACAAGTTGGGAATGAATTCAGCATACTATGGCTCGCTGGCCATGTATGTTGTTGCATGATGATTCACTCATGGTCACAACTGAGTATGCTGAATAGGTCAACAAGAGAGTATACTATATGCTTGTCGTAGCTTAAAAGTTTGTATGAGAGTTATGGACTGCCAGTTCACATTCAGAGCGTATCGTGTGTGCCGCTGTGTGTACTTCCCTTACGCCCGATACCTTGAGTATTGCGATCATATCTTTGATCAGTTGGCTATTGCAGTACCCTGGGTAACGTGAGTGACTTCAAAGAAGCTTTTGTTGCTGTCAATATTAGGTCATAGTAATTGACAGGATCTTGCAATAGACAAGTGGTTAAAGCACCACAAAGACGGCATCCGATCAACAGCGACATGCCAATGCTTGCAATCACCAAAACACTTAGTGGAATGGTGCAGCAAAGTAAACAGGGAATGTGCGTAGGGCAGCAGTACAGATGCCAAGACTGATCATGCAGCAAATGCGACATAGATCCGTTCCCCTGCAAAGTACAGGGTCTGTAACCTACTGAGTCGGTGAGCTGTCAAAGCTGCTACAGTCACCGACAGCCGCCACGACGGTCGGACATTGCTGCAGCAGCTTATTGACATTCTGAATGACAGTATCAATACGAGCCATTTCACGAGCCGGGAACAATTTCAACCCAAGGCTTGGGCAGGTTCTGACGCATCTTCTGAGGGCAAACACCGTCTTCTCCACATACACAACAGGTTCCGGCTGCAGCTATATATGTGCCCAGCAAGCCATATTTGCGCGAACCAGCAGCCTGTACTGAGCACTGTCCGCACCAGCTGCCGTCAGAGATGGTAAAGCCATGATACCGACGAGTAAAAGCCAAATAACAATCTTATGGAGAGCAGCATTTCTGTGCCTTCTTGAACCACCAGACAAGCTGCCACCCATCTGCTCACTGAGTGGTCACCTTCAGAGAAATATCCAATGCTTGCACACTGTGTGTAAGAGCCCCCACACTTATGTAATCTACGCCAGACGCTGCAATCGTTGCTACGCTCTCCAGCGTCACATTGCCGCTTGCTTCTGTCTGCACCCTGCCTGCTATCGTTGCTACTGCTTGGACGAGCAATGACACATCAACGCCCCCAGGACTAGAAGGATCTTTCTTTGTCATGTTATCCAACATGACACGCGTAACATGAGGTGCTCTGCCTGACTCCATCTCAGAAAGAACCTGCAGAAGCAGCAGAGGTACAAGCGATGACATAAGGTTTCAAGAAACAAACCCTCATCGTTGTCGCTGCTTGTGTATGCTATTGCAATGCATGGTTGTATTGAGCCTCTTGTGTATCTCAGCAAACCTAGTGTGCTGTTGTGGTGACACGATAAGTGTCCATGCCGCGCAAAGAGAAAAAAGTGAAATACACTACCCACTCTTCACATGTGCACATGAAGATGTAATCATGTGTGCTTACCTGTTGTACTTCATCCAAATTGCTGGTCTCCACCTCAATCTCCACATCTTGCAGTTTATGCTGCTGGATGTATGACTCAGCAGCTGCAATAGCTCGACTGCCAGATGCAGAGGCACAAAGCAAGTACAATACACAGCAGAGCAGCGACAGGGCACAACAGTGGGTCTGATAGTGCTGAAATCAGGGTTCAAGATAGTGCTGAAATCAGGGTAAAAATGACAAGATTTGTCTGCATACAACAATACAAAGAGTGGCAGTGTAAGTAACAACAAGGGCAGCACAACAGCCTGCTGCACCTCATCACCTGCTGCACACACCTGATGCCTCCTGCTGCTGCAATATGATTGTCCTTGATCATCATCATGTCGAAGAGACCCATGCGGTGGGGAGTACCACCGCCAAGGGCAACCGCCCACTTGTCAAGCAACCTGAGACCCGGAGCAGTCTTACGGGTGTCTAGAATTCTGCAGTAATGGCACAATGACACGGGGCACAACATCAGCATCGAGAGAAAGACTCGACCCTGTGGTTAAGTCTGGGTTGCAGACGAGCACACCAGCCAGACACTCTGGGAAAGGAAGCTACAGCAGCAGGCACTGGACTATGACCCAGATGGCTGGGGAAACACAGCGAATCAGGAGGAGGATGGACTATGAAGCATATTCACGATGCATGTGTATCAGTCCTGATTCTAGATGTATGACAAAACAGAAGTCCCTGACACTGACCTGGCCTTATGTCCAGCTGCTGCTGCTACCATGGCTGCTGTTGCTGTTGCTATCCCGCTCATTCGCTGCATGAAGTTGAGGCAGATACGCTCTGCAATGAGAATTGAGCGTGCACTGCCTGATACTTCACCAAACTCCACGCCCCGCTGCACACGGTCACCATCTACAATGAATTGCAGCAGAATTTCCACAGACAGCAGATGATGATCAACAGCAGCCTCCTGAGGACAAATGATGAAACCATTGATGTGTCAAAGCACCACAAGCACGTCTAGACTTATACACAACATCAAGAAGTTTGACATTGCATGGTCTACTGTGCTGGTGCATGACATGAACAATAAGGGGATCAGCAACAAGCGCACAGAAGGCTGTTGGCATGTAGATTTACAGTTTGCTGAGATCACTAAGCACGCAGGCTGGGTCCAGGAGCATCAGCAGCTGCCATGTGCAAGACTAGATGCTACAGCTTGGATCAAGCAGCATCAGCATTTGCCAGATGAAGATACCAGATGCCAAAGCTAGCCCCCACCTTGTAGGCTCCAGGTGACTTTGAGTGTGGGGTCCACCATGTCGAACACCATGTTGGCAACTGCGATGCCTGCAAGGGTACCATCTGCCTTGGCAAGGAATGTAGCTGTGGCTTGAGTGGACTCTGGAATGCTGCAGGACAGACAGCAGTGTGCGAAGTTGCTTGCTACTTTGTCAAGTGATATGCTCACGTGCATCATCAACAGTATGACGAGTCGGCATAAGCTTGCCAGGTACATTGACTGTTCTGTGTTCTAGTTTCCAGTGTGGTTGGCAACATCTGCTTATGCAAGATGAGGAAGCGAATTTGTGTGCAGTGGGTTTGGGAACCACTTGCTAGCTGACATCTTCCACAGGTGAAATCTCAGCAGTACAAGATCTGCTTGTTGGGGCTACTGCTGTGGACACTATTAGCATGCCATCATCAATGTACTTCCAAGACAGTCGACACAGGCTGATGTTTATAAAAAGCGTTAATCTTGAAGACTTTCTTTTCAAAAATATTATGTCAGCACTCACGTCGACAAAGTGGTTATGTCACCTCTATCGCCGGCATCCTCTGCCAGTGCTGCTGCAATCACCTGCACTTGGCACAGACACTGCTGTCAGCCCGCAGCACATGAGGTCCGTCTGTTGGGTGATTGGGCATCTGGAAACT
>JARWLF010000827.1:0-12767 GCA_029853055.1 Scenedesmus sp. KT-U
CTTCTATGAGCATAATGCTGGAAGCACTTTGCATGCAATATCCGCTTCTGAAATGGGGCGCGGGGCCGATGGCAGTATTGCTATGGCTGATGAGTAGTTTATATATATATGTATAGTGCACATGGCTCATGGGAAGAACACTGACAGACATGCCTGCTGACTCAATCAGGGACAACAACAAAGAAAACACAAGAATCATCAAGATACAGCAGCGACTTCCTGATCAGACGTTGACTCAATCATCTCTGACACAAACTGCAATTTCGTGCACAACCAAATCGTAACAACCAACAATAGCCTCTTCCAAATGAAAGCAGCCACCATACGTATACGTGTATTCTTTGACGTGAACTTCACTGAGTACGCATAGCCGTGGTTTGATGACATAACTGCAGCCTAAGGGTCTGAAAGCTCAGCACCACCAAAGCGGTCAAACCAAACAGCCAACTTCTCCCTCATAGCACTATGGAAGGAGCACACAAAAACAATATGAGACTCATCTCCTACCACAGTTGACTGACACAAAGAGCCTCTTGTGCATGCGGCATGCACAGTGTGACCGCACCCTGTCACCTGCTTGTCATGGTGGCAACAGGCAAATCATGTGCACCAAGTCTGAAAGGCATCAAAGAACACAGATGCTGAGCATTGACACCTGCAGTGTTGGCGCCACTTGCAAGTTGCATGCAACACCATGCCCAGCAGCTTCTAGGGACGATATGTAGGCTTACAAGGACAGCTGAGAAAGCATCAGAACTGATTGTGATGCAATACGAAGCAACAACTCAGTTTCTGCAAGATTAACCCCTATTGGAAAGCAAACACCAGAAACATTGTAGCATGATAGCAGCAAAAATGAGGCACAAAATTCACCAAAAGTGTCTGCAAGCTTTGGAAAATTCTGGTGTCCACACAAAGCCGGAAACAGCTGAACTTACCCCACACGGGCAAAGTTTCTCTGCCAGTGCAATGTTGCACAAGCACGTGGCAGACATGCTTAGACTTATGGCAAGTAGCAGATACCATGTTGACTAAACCTTGTGTCCCAAGTGCTCAACAAACAGCATATGCAGCCTTCAAGATGTGGACTCCACTACGCTAGCGGTATGATGAGGTGCCTGGCTGGCTTGACGGAGAGCTCTGCCTGGTCAGTACAACTGCAAAGTAAACCCATGAAATGTAATCGGCCGCCGTATGCATGATCGAAGCTTCGGTGCTACTCATGCATCACTTGTAATAATCATACCTGCGACTGGTAACCAGCAGACATCTATGACACAAATTGTGCTCTTGAGGGCATGCCCCCACAACACAGCCTGACCCTGCGAAGTTGATACATGTCAGCACCTGCCTGCGTGCGTACTACCTACAGGTGTGCGTATATGCAACCAACATGAAGCAATACAATACTGCGGATGCGAACATGATAATGATGCAGACTCAAAAGAGAAACTCCTTCTACCAGACTGAACACTGCTATCTGCCTGACCAATTCAGCATACTGCTGTCATGAAGGATCAAGCCGAGTCACCAGATTTGATGCAACAACAGTCAAGGACCCCTCATCAGACACTTGGTTCTCACTTGCAAAGATGTTCCACAACAGCACACATGTCACAAGCCACAATCAATGTAGCTATCACCTTGCAGCCCAGTCACAAATCAGCATCAACAAACCATTGCTTCACACCCCTGTCAAGATGCCATATGAGCAGGTTGATCAGCCACATTTGGAGTCAAGGCAGGTCTCCTGTGTGAGTGCAAGTCTGCCACCACTGTGACAGCCGTAACAAGTAAGCGCACCACGCTGCGTTTGTTGAATGAACCCCACAAGGTATGACACAAGGTCCCAGATCAATATGCAAAAGCCCTGGGTAAACATACAAATATGCCAGTGAGCTAGGCTGGGCTAGTTGTGGCAACACCACACACCCGTGTTGTTTGCAGCCAGCATCACCTTGGCACTATTCTGATGCAGTCCCATCCAGGACGTCTTCGAAGTCTGTTGCAGCTCTGTTGGCCAGCAGCTGTGCAAGGGACTCTGTGCTCAGAAAAGCATGCATCATTCTGGACATAGGCTCAGCCTCAGATAGATATGCATCAAAGGCACAAACACTTCACAATGTTGTTGATATACACAATGCCATCTCTGATCAGCAGGACCGCAAAATTCCAGCAATCGACGACATAATACCTACCACATATCAGCAATGTGCCCTTCAGAGTTGGCAGACACAGATACACAGATCCTCTTGAGACCACATCGCACCCTAAACCACGTCAATGTTTGCTGAAAGCTGGGTTGCAAAGGACACTGTTATGAACAAAGCCCCTTACTGAGAGTATACCAACATCTGAAGCCTGTGGATGTGGACAGATGCCAGCTCATTGGACAAGCAACTTCGTCTCTCTATTAAACAGGGACTTTCAGTAGAACTGTGAGTGTAAGCATACACACTTGCGGCTTGGCTTAGGTTCTCAGCGACTCCACAATGTCCTGCTGGTCCTTCTACTACAAGGATGATGAAGGTGCCCATTGACGATGCAACAAGTGGTTTTGACTCCTACCAGATCAGAGCCATGTGCTCAAGACAGATGCACCACAACAGACAGCCGCTGAACAGTGTTAGCAAAGAGTATCAACATCAATCAAAGCTTGAACCAGCACGACGAATTTGTGATCCACATGCACCAGGACTGATAGCGCTTCTGAGCCCTAGCTCATAGCCAGCCAAGTCTTCCTCATCAGGAGGCAACCACATAGCAGTGTTCAAGCAATGATCCGAAAAGGGTGACATGGGACTGTATCTTGCAGCTGTTGGAACTGGGAAGTGGCTGACTAGGTTGTATGAGGCAGGGTGACTCACTACCCTTCCAGGCCTGACACTGACAGGTCGGCCAGCTGCAACGAGAGTTCCCAGTGAGACAGGACGCAGTGTGGATGGACCGAGATGTGTTGGAGGAAGGTTGCTGCTTGCTGGACCAGCTGCTGATATGCTGAGAGTGCCTTGAAGGGCTGTTGCCCTGCAAGATAATGGAGTGATTGCAGAGCAGCTTGACCCGCAATCGCAAGCGTCAGCTAACAGTGACATGAACATACCGGGTGGCACGCCACTGTAGCTGCTGGGCAGGTACACTATACAACGGTGATTGTCTAGGAAAGAGACAAGGAGGCTGACTACGAGTCGCCATCTGGCCTGCTCTTGTGTCAGTGACGACAGCGATATTGCATTATACCTACACAGCTGCACATGAAAGCACCACATCGCTGTAAGCTCACCCTAGCACAATGGCCTGCATGGCTGCTGCGTGGTCTGCTTCTTGGTGGTCAGCACAGACTACCGGCCCTGTAGAGACGGTCTCCATATGTTGGCTGGCAGCATCGGCTGCTCCTGCAGGACCACGAGTTGTAGCGCTACAACTGCCAACCGCTTCAAAGCTGATCATTGCTGCAACGGTGACGGTGTCCAGTCAACGCGCTACAACGGCCCTGTCAGTGGTTTTATGAGATCTGCGCCGGGCTGAAGACCACGTGCACCTAGAAAGCCCTCAATCACCGATCAACGGTTGCTGACCTGCAGGCGCAAAGCAGCGTATAGTACTACTTTCCTACTAGTAAGTAGCGTACATGCAGTGCATATTCGCAGCTACAGCCTATAGGCTGTCGGCAGAGTGCAGCTGTGGCGCCAAAGCGTATCTACTGTGCAGGCACTTGCAGGTAAGACATGCATACGTGCATCAGTGTCAATAAAATGGCGTTTGCAAAGACCGACCAGTGCGAGCCGGTGCTCGGAGATACAGGACTCTTTGTCGCAACAGACGAGCTCCTGGAGGACATGAACTTGACCGGCGCTGCTGCACGACAATCATTCACATGATGCCTACTCTCCCAGAACAAGTTACCTGCAGACCGCCGGCGCCTAAGGCTGGCGCTTGAGAGGTAGGGGTAAATCCAGTATCACTGGACGTCATCCGCTCTGCAAGCAGTCTCTAGACCCAATGTACTCGATGAGTGAACACAACATGACAACCAAACAATGGTGTATCGCCCTTTATCAGCTGTAGATGGCTGTACGGGTCGTGACGCCGATTGGCCTTTGTTGCAACCGTACGGATTCTGCCGTTTGGTGCTGATCATCTTGGCCACGCCTGCTCAAACTAGTGTGATGCGTACATAGTTTGCAGTCGTTTGGTTGTTCGGTCCTCAGAAGCCCCATTAATGGACGCTGGAGTAGTAGCTACTACTTTAGCATCAAGCGCTCCACAGCGTTGCAATAGACAATATCTCCTCAGAGGACCCTTCACAAAGGCGTCGTATGCCCCTTTTATTGCGACTGGTTGAAGTGCAGCTGGCGTGCCGCGTTCTGTAAGCTTGCCGTACATCTCGCCAGCTGAGTGCCAACAGAGGTCAGGGTACTTGGTGACAGCGTGTTCGAACAAGAGTCATACCGCAATCAATATTAATATTGTAACATCTGCCTATATAAGTCATGTGCAGTCTGTGTGCTGGGAGCTGACTCAATCTTCGTCATTCAGGAATCCAACCCCTGCCCTTTCAGAAGGGGATTGGGGAACGTCGCCAGCCATAGCTCGCTCTCCATGTATTAAGGTGCGGTTTCACACACTCGTGCGCGTTACGTAGCTTCAAGGGCATCGTGCGATTACATAGCTTAGGCAGGTCTCTTTTCTTCCCCCTCTGTGCAACGCGAGATTTGTGTCGTTGCTATGAATACAAGTAATTTGTAGTAAACTAACTGCTGTCACAATGCTATCGGATGCGGTGTGAGCCACTTGGTTGTGTCACTGCCGCAGATGGCAGTACTGAGTACTAGTACTCAAAAGAGGTTGTGCATGCCACTGCGGGTAGCACTCGTTGCTGAAGCCCTAAGATTGCACAGGTCCTCATACTATTGCTTGCAGGTGCAAGCGCGGTATAAGGAGTGTGGCAGTAGCTAGTAGTATAAGGAGTGTGGTAGTATACTACCGCTACGTAGCGGTATAGAGTTCAGATCTGATCTCAACAAGTTGACCAGGCCCTGATTAAGATATCAGGGTATTCAGCAATGCCATTCCTTGATACCTTCGGACATGAAAGTGGTGAGATTGACTGAAGTCAAGCAGCCAGCAGAGTCCTGACATAAATTTTCAACTCTCACAGTTGGCGCAAGACAAACCCCTATATAGCATATATGCGAATCGGGTTGTGAAAGGTGCTTGCTGATGCGTTGCTAGTATGACGTATGCAGTCTGATCATTACGTTATGTATGATGTTGCACAAGCACATCTACCTTCACCTCTATGGTTGGCTATCACCAGCTTGTGACGTCATCCATCGTCTGCTATTTGCACAGGACTCCTGTGCCCTCAGGGCATGGTGGCTTGTAGCTTCACCCTGTGTCAGACAGCAGATACACCAGCTGCCCAGAATGGCATCACAGCATCTCAGCGTGCTGATGCAATAGACAGCATGACTGCAGCTGCCATGACTTTGGGCGTAAGCGACAATGCGCTCTTTCAAAGACAAACCGCCAGTGGCGGTTGCCTGCCTTCATAGATACCTATCAAGAGTCAGTATCAGCTGTGACGTCCTCCAATTCATTGGCCTTGCTTGCCTCTACACATCAGCCAACAGTATTGCTGCAGCCGCACCACCCATACATACCTTCATAAGCCTTGCAGCTCTTCCACCCAGCATACTTATGAATCCAGCTACACGTTGCAGCCTGTTTGCGTTGCTTGAGGCCGACATCCTGCAAGTTATGGACAACAGTCTGGGTGGCATCGTCACAAGCAAGCAGCACATGCACGGCATCATGCAGGGTGTGCCAGCGACATCACTCAATCAGCAGGAGATGGGGCAGATGCACAGCATGGTTGCATCCCTAACCGAGTCCACTCTCTTGGAGCAACAGTTGATGCCGTGGCCAAGCAGACGGTTGGCTGCATGAGCTTATGTCTTAGGTCACACACTGCTAGGATCCATTTGGTAAGTCCTTTGCCGCAGGCCTGCGTGAGCCGCTGATGTATCGTAGGCAGCAGATAGAAGGCTTTTTGCACACATTGATCAGCTGAGCTCATTGTCAAGGTCACCCATCTACCTCTGTTGTCAAAGTCAAAGGCTTCTGGCTGAGGAGAGTGAATGATGGGCATTCCACTCTCGCCGCACCATTCAGATCAACAACAACACCGTTAACCTGCCCCATTGCTCTGGGGCTCTTGCCTTGCAGGACTGCAATTTGCTGGTTCAACTCACAGGGTACACCTTCAGTGAGCTACAAACAGTGTTGGCATACCTTCGCGCGCTGCACACAACACTTTGAGGTGCAATGGCAGGTGGCAATGCTGTCTCCATCAAGCACTGCTCAGCGTCTGAACATTATGTAGCACAGGTCACGCCTCTGGGTGATTTCCTACAATGACTCTCGCCTTGCCAGATAAGCGGCAGGGATGTATCATACTCTGCTTCTGTTTAATACATTGGAAGGACTTGGATAGATTGCTGCAGAATCTTCATGTAGCTTTGTCAAGAATACTATAAGTATGCTCATATAACATATGTACCAGTATGAGAAGTGCTTCTGGCATCTCAATTGAACACTTACTGACAATAACCTCTAGAAACCTGCACATCATGTGCAGTGTGTGCAATGTTGCAGTGCATCGACTGTAGCTTCTGGATATCAATTAACAGCTGTACGCAGACAAAAATTGTGTGTGTCGTGCGTCATGGATGCGACACAAGTGCATCATGCCAGATGAACGTCTCTCGGCTGCTCAGGCTTTTGCTGACAATTGGTGCCAAGGAGTTGCATTACTCGCTCAACATAATATGAAAAGTGAAGTGATACTTTGTCTAGAATTCGTGATGCTCGTTCAAAATACAAAGTCACAACTTGTGACTTGAAGTTGTGCTCTACAGGAGTTGTTCAGGATGTGATCAAGAGTTACAGGAGTTTAAAAGTGTTTCTCAATCATCCCGCTGTACAAACAGCGGGAGCGTGGATCATCCACGTGGATCATCCACTGGCAGTGCAGAGTTGTATGATCTGTACTGTACAGTGCACATTATTTGATTAGGATCGACAAACATACTTGCTTTCAAGCATTCAGTCGATGTATTTGCTGTTGTGTCGATTCTTCGGGACTCAATCTTTGAGATACACACATATTTCTGCTGTGATGTTGGCTTGGTAGCTGCCTGCATTGTGATAAAACATGCCATCTGACAGGGTGTCTCTGAGCTTCCGCTTTGGCCAAGCATCTTGGTGCTCTATTGGGGTCCATCTTTGCTTCAATCACTAGTTGATATAACCAAATGTAGTGAGCAGGCATTGGCAGAAGGGCAAGGTTTGTCAGTGTGGCTAGATGCCATACTAAACTTTTTCTGGTTTGTTGCTGTTGATAACGTTGTGGCGCTGTTGTTACAGGTATATATGACACATTCAACAGTGTAGTGCAGGGTTGGGTGTTGTAAGCCTAGTTGCCTCGTCGTGCTTCGGAGGTGGTGTATTCACATCGACTCTTTCTATCTACCATGTGTGCCGTTCATGCACGATGGTTGATCAGTTTATTACTGTACCCACAGCTTATTGCAGCACGTGCCCACTTATCACATACATCAGGGGTTTGCTAGCGGCACATTCCCTCTCGGACTTCGATGCTGGTCGGAGGTAGGTTTTGCTAGATGAACGAGTGCACGGCTATGATGGCGACCATGTGGCTCCCTGATTGAGTCATGCTCGCGTGTGCATGTGATTGCACTTACATACAAACAAGCTTCTGAGCGTTACAACCAACTGAGACTCTCATCAATGACTGCCAGCAACCACCTGTGTGGAGGTTTTTCTGTCGCACCGTAAACAGGCCCTGTGGTATGCAGTGCGTGTGGCTTTGATGTACATATGCCCTGATGCTATCAGATATGAGGCTGAAATCTGCCAGATATCTATGCGGAAAAGAAGGTTATCTGTGTATGTGAAAGAAAGGGAATTTGGCTCATGCAGCAATTGTATGCAACACAAGATGAAATAAGCATGGAAAGCTGCTTCTAAGGGGCCGCCACCTGGAGAAAGTGCTGGGACATGAAGCAGGCTCTGAACCCTTTGCCGTTGATCCTGACTGCTTTACCTATAAAGAAGCACCAAATAATCCAATGTATATACCTCGGGGCCGTGAGGTGGCGACCCCAGCCTGAGCTAGCCTCCTAGTGTAGATATAGGTGTCGTTGCGTACGATCGTCAGGGTCTAGAAACTTGCTGCATTGCAAGAACGCATCACACAACCTTTCCCGGTATGTTGGCAAAGCATTGTTACAACATCAGTTGGTGAAAGAATTGATGTGAAATGCCATGCAGTGTATGCCTGACAGGTGTCATGTTTGGTAAGCTCACAACATTGCGGCTATGTGCTGCAAACAGCAAGCAATGTATCGGATGGTATCCTTGAAGTAAGGCATGCGTTTTCAGAGTACCAGTCTGGTGAGGCACAGAAATTCACAGGCCAGAGCGGAGCTAGATTCTGACGACAACTCCTGATTCATATTGTACACATACATGCCTTCACTTCAACCATAGCCCAGATATGCCATGTAGACACCTGCACTGCCCATGCATGCATGCAGCATGCTGTACGAATTGTCTGTAACGGCGAGGGAGTAAGCTCCTTACACATCTGACGACAACTCATGACACATATTGTATTGTTACAAGTTGTGAGGTACAGTCATATCCTACTAGGATATTGCTACATGTGCTACATTAGGTACGATACCTGATCGTAGCACTGCCATTGGCCAAATAGAAATAGTGTTATACAGGCAGTCACCGTTGTTGAACCCTGCTGAAGGCAGTCCAACCGTTGAGCATTCCTACAACAAAAATGTCAGCCAATCACATGCAAGCTGCACAGCATCACCGTGATGATCAATGTCAATCTCGACCCAATCAGATGGAACATCATAGTATATGCATGTGAAAGATCTCTGCAGATACCTCCACAGTCGCTCCAGATGAGACTTCATTCACGAGACAAAGGTAGTTGGCATGCCAGCATCAGGCTCTGAATTGTCAGACCCAACATTTGATTGAACATTGCCTAGTGCACAACAGCATACATCAAGCAGCAACAGTATGCACTGCGCATGCCAAGTATCTTGCATACATGTAAACAATCAACACAACGCAAAGCCTCTTTGCACACAAGGCGACTGTCATATATGGCAGCAATTTGTCATGCTTGAAACAAGTGTACAAAGGTACATTGAACATCATCATCAGAGCTGATTATGACATACACAATGTTGGCCAAAGGTATACTATCCGATGTTTAGCCAAAGAGTAGTATCATCAATTGTCAACTTCAAGTAGGCAATGTCAACATCAAGCAAGACGTGTTGCTGCAGGATAAGTACTGTTACCAGCAATGCTCAGTGCCACTGACATGCCGCATTTGGCGGTCACAACAGCATCAACAGCTACACACATCGCCAGTATCGTACAGAGGACAACACAATATACTGCATACAAACGCATTGACATGCAATCAAGGTGATGTACAACCTGGTTTCCAGAAAAGAATAGTCAGAATTCAGTGCACAGAACAAGAAAGCACAGCCCAAAACAACACAAGACTAATCTACTGGTATGGTCAGCACTGCTCACAAAACCCTAGCCAACATAAACCTCCACAAGTGAAGCTGCAAACAACACAACAAGCAAAGAGAAGTTCACTAGCACAAACATCCAGCTCGCCTTGGGCGTTTGCCGCTCATTGAAGTTTGGCACAGCCGCAATGGTGTGGTCATAGATGTTCTCAGGCAGCGTGGGGATCACTGCACAATGGGAGTTAAACATCTGCGTGTAATTCAGGGACTGCAGAATTCTGTTGGCACCAAAGATTGAACCCAGGGCCGCCCAATTAGCAATCTCCATAGTGGGCTTGGTACTGCCAGCCCTGTGTAGAGTCAGGCTGTACTGGCGGCCATTGTTACCAAACACGGGGACAATGCCGGCTGCTGCTGCAGTGTTGTTGCTGCTGTTGTTGACCTTGACAGTGTCACACTCGGCGAGCTCGTTAGTTGTGGCTGGTGCGTTCTCGATTTGCTCGGTGATCAGGGTGACTGCTGTTGCAAGCTGCTGCAGCTGATGCTGCACCTCTGAATTCACCAGACCTGCTACTCCTGCGCCAGCAGCAGCAACAACCTCCATCACTGTCGCTTCACCATCTTCGACTGCAGTAGGGCTGCTGCTCTTACTGCTGCTGCTGCCACTGTCATGGCGCACTTTAAGATCCTCAGCTGCAGATCTGACCCCTGGCTGCTGCAAGCTGCCCAAACCATGGGACTCTTCTGTTTCCTCCTGATGGCCAGGAAGTGTGTGATGACTCAAAGTAGCACCGCTGGCAGTGGACAGCGGCATCAGCATGCCGTCAGTGCCAACTGCCAAGAGCCTCTGTGAATCGGCCACTCTGCTGCCACCAACTGAGATCCCTGGCTCAGGCAGGATGACGTGAGTGTACAGGCTGGACGCTTCCATCATGTGGCGGGTGCGGCCAGGCAAACCAATGCGGCCAAATGCAGCAGGGCCGACAGCACGTGCTGCTGCTGCTGAAGCTGAGAATGGGACAATGTCAGTGGTGGTCAGGAACGCAAGGTGATCAGCTGTATGGTGGCGCGGATGAGGATCCAGGAATGACATTCTGCGGCGTAGGGTTGTGCTCATGCTGGCTAACAAGCCATTGTTGGGTGCTGCTGCCTTGGGATTCACTGCTGCTGCTGTATCTGTAGGCCCAACAGCGCCTGAAAAGGAGCTGACAGTGCCTCTCTGAGGACCATGCAGGATGCCAGCTGCTGATAAGGGGCTCATGTCGGGCAGAATATCGTCATCAATTGCAGAGACCTCCAGTGCATGCCCCTTGTTCGACTTATCGTGAGATCCAACACCTGTATCTTCGGTAATGTGCGGCAGCATCCAGATCCCTGACATCCTGCTGCTGCCCTGCCTCATGTCATGTGACATACGGCGGGGTGCGGCGTCAGCAGCACTGCCGCGCAAAGCACCAGGGGCACGCCTGTGCAGCTGGTAGTCAATCACATCGACACCTGTGAACGGCAGTACTGTGTGCGCCGGTTCTGCATAGCTCTGGTCGGCGTGAGAGCGGCGCCGGGACTTTCTGTGCAGCAAGCCGCTGCCAGATCTCTCAAGCTTCTCCTGCGAATGTACTATGTTGCTGCTAACCTCAAAGCTGTGCCATCCTAACCCTGCACCTCTTTGATTCCGGTCTATCTGCTGATCACGAGCCACGTGACTGACAACGATGTCCGCGGGCAATGCTGGGTCGTTGTCGACACTGCTGCCGGTGGAGTGCTGATGGTGCAAACTCTGAGTCTCCGGCTGATGGTGCTTCAACAAAGCATCATCAAAATCCGGTACTACATAATCATCTTGCGCCGCTGCTGCTGCTGAGGTGGATGCTGCTGGTGTTGTTGAATCAAGGCTGTCAAGGCTGATGGGCTGTAATGCTGCTTTCTGCTGCCTCAACACCTGACCGGGGTGCATTGACTTGTCCTGTAGTGCTGCGCGCTGTGTTGCACGTTGAGCACGAGATGCTGGCAATGGCAGAACAGCATCCCAGCAGATCTTCCAGCCCTCTTCAGTTTCTTCCCTGTTGTAGTGAAACAAAGCGCAGAAGCAGCAGGACACAATGCATGTAAGGAAGTTGGTTTTAAGGCCTGGCCACTTCATCTGGCAAGGTACAAAATGAGCAGACAATTGCTCCATAATTAAGCCAGCAGAGATAACCCCCACACTATGACATCAAGCAATATATCATACAGACTTAGAATCACGACCGAAACCAGCACCAAAAAATAACCCGAAACCCTCAAACAGCCACCCACCTTGGCAGCAGGCTCGACAGTGGTGGCCAAATGCTGAGCAGCACCAGAGTGCCCCACATGATGGAGATCAGATACACCACCACTTCCCACGCGCTGTATAAACCCATACACGCTTTCACAATGAAGTAGCACAAGCCAGCTAGAAAGCCCAACAGCCAGATGATGTACGGCCATGTGACACCCATCGTGGAGTATAACGAGTCCCATCTGCTGCTGCCATCACCGTCTTTGTCTTTCTTAGTGACTGCAAATGTGATCTGCATGGCACACATCATCAGATAGCATAACTTCAGCACTGTGGGCACACCGTTACAGATCGGCACATGTTTTGGATTCGACTTGCAGAGTGTAAGTAGTATCTGACAGCATACAGGTGTTTTATATTCGAGCAATGTGTAGCATCAGAGTACCTCACCTCAAAGTTGAAGATTCTCTTCATCAGCCAGTTCTCAGCCACCAGGACCCTCCATATCGCTCTGATGTGGTTTGGACTGATCCAGACCCACATCTGACTGCCGCGCCACATCTCCTGACTGCCACCTTCAACGTGGCGGTGAACCCACTACAGCATGATGCGGTTGAACGTGTAGAAGACACCAAACGCCTGCGAACAATCACATGGCAAGATTGTCAAGTCCGTCAGCAGTCCTGGCATTCCGCAATGCACACTGCAACTGACAGTCATCTGCATGGTGACTTGAAGAGCAGCGTCATCTCTATGCTAGTTGCTAAGCTGCATTAAACACAACAAGAAGTGCCCTACCAGTGTGAACTCCCACATTGCTGGTGCCACGACTGGCGAGTATCCCGTGAAGAGGAAGGGTATGGGCAGTATGGCCAGCAGCACCGTGGCAATGGCCAGCCAGTGAT
>JARWLF010000828.1:0-12751 GCA_029853055.1 Scenedesmus sp. KT-U
TCTATCTCCAGCTCCGTGGCAACCTGGCGGCGCCGAACAATGTCAGCGTGGCGATCCCGTCCCAGGCGCTGGTCAATGCCGCCGATCTGAGCTGGATCGGCCTTGGCCGCTCGGTCGCCTTCGATCCGCGCTATCTGCTGGACAACAACTTCTACACCTTGATTCCGTGCCCCCGCCTTGACTGCATCGTCAACCGCTGGAGCCTGGAAGAGGATGTGATCACCGGCATGGCCCGGGCCGATTTCGAGCACGAGATGGCGTCCGGCACCATCACCGGCAACGCCGGCGTCCAGGTGGTCCGCACCGATCAGACGTCGACCGGTCCGCGCGCCATTCCCGGCGGCACCGCGCCGGTGATCGAGGACGGCGCGAAGTATACCCACTGGCTGCCCAGCCTGAACCTGATCTATTCGCTGCCGGGTGACGAGCACAAGTTCCGCCTGTCGCTGTCGCGCCAGATGGCCCGTGCCCGTCCCGATGCGCTGCGCGCGTCCAGCACGGCCACGTTCGCTCTTGATCAGATCACGCCGGTGGCTGGTCAGCCGGGCGTCTTCACCAACGTTCCCGGCAACAGCCCCTGGCGTGTGGAAGGCGGCAATCCGCGGGTGAAGCCCTGGATCGCGAACGCGGCCGACGTCGCCTATGAGTACTATTTCGGCGCCGCTGCCTATGTGTCGCTGTCCGGCTTCTACAAGGACCTGCGCACCTACATCTACGATCAGGACACCGCCTTCGACTTCACCGGCTTCTCGACCGGTGGTGTGAACTATGTCGGTACCCGTACCGGCGTGTTCCGCCGCCCGGCCAACGGCGAGGGTGGTGAGCTGTATGGCGCCGAGTTCGCCCTGTCGCTGCCCTTCGAGGTGGTCTCGGAGGCGCTGGAAGGCTTCGGCATCACGGCCAATGTCGGCTACACCAAGACCGACATCGCGCCACAGGGGCCGGGCAGCAACCAGCCGATCCCCGGCTTCTCGAAGTGGACGCCGCAGGGCACCTTCTACTACGACAAGGACGGTTTCTCGGCCCGCGTGTCGGTGAGCCATCGGTCCAAGTTCGTGGCCGAGGTGCGGGGCTTCGGCGAGAGCCGTGACTTCCGCCGCGGCAAGGCCGAGACCCTGGTCGACGGCCAGATCAGCTACGAGTTCCAGGAAGGCGCGCTGGATGGGCTGACCATCCTGCTCCAGGGCTACAACCTGACCGACGAGCCGTTCGTCACCTATGACAACAACGACCCGCGTCAGGTCATCAACTATCAGAAGTTCGGTAGCCGCTACCTGCTGGGTGTCAGCTACCGGTTCTGACCGGGACGGAAGAACCCTCGCCGGGCAACCGGCGAGGGTTTTTTCTTGGTCCCCGGGTGTGAGAAGGTTTGCGATTCGATCCAGCTGCCAGGAAGTCGAAGATGCAGGGCAAGCCCGTCCGGGATGTGGTGATCGTCGGTGGCGGTACTGCCGGCTGGATGACGGCAGCGATGCTGGTCCGGGTGATGGGGCAGGTGCTGCGCATCCACCTGGTGGAGTCGGAGGAGATCGGCACGGTTGGTGTCGGCGAGGCGACGATCCCGCCGATCGGGTACTTCAACCGCGTCCTCGGGCTGGATGAGGATGACTTCGTCCGCAACACCCAGGGCACCTACAAGCTTGGCATCGAATTCGTCGATTGGCTGCGCCCCGGGCACAGCTACATCCACGCCTTCGGCTCGTTCGGGCGCCCGCTGGGCATCGCCCATTTCCAGAATTTCTGGGTCCGGGGACGGCAGCTGGGCGTCGCCGACCATTGGGAGGAGTATTGTCTGAACACCGTCGCGGCGCGGCGGCACCTGTTCGCGCGGCCCGATGGGCACCGGCGGACACCGCTCGACCCGCTGGCCTACGCCTTTCATTTCGACGCCGGGCTTTATGCCCGCTATCTCCGCCGCTATGCCGAAGAGTTGGGCGTGGTGCGGACCGAGGGCAAGATCGCCCGGACGGTCCTGAACGCCATCTCGGGACATGTCGACGCCGTCGAGCTTCAGGATGGACGTCGGATCACGGGCGATCTGTTCATCGACTGCTCCGGCTTCCGCGGCCTGCTGATCGAACAGGCACTGCATTCCGGGTTCGAGGACTGGTCCCACTGGCTGCCCTGTGACCGCGCCTGGGCCGTTCCCTGCGCCTCCGGCGGCGGGTTCACGCCCTATACCCGTTCGACCGCGCGGCCGGCCGGGTGGCAGTGGCGCATCCCGCTGCAGCACCGGATCGGCAACGGCTATGTCTATTGCAGCCGCCATGTCAGCGATGATGAGGCCGCGGCCACGCTGCTCGCCAACCTGGACGGTGAGGCGCTGGCGGAACCCCGCCAGCTGCGCTTCACGGCAGGACGGCGGCGGAAGTTCTGGAACCGCAACGTGGTGGCGATCGGGTTGGCCGGCGGCTTCATGGAGCCATTGGAGTCCACCAGCATCCACCTGGTCCAGTCAGCGCTTTCCCGCCTGATGATGATGCTCCCCAACGGGGGGTTCTCCTCGGCGGACATCGACGACTTCAACCGCCAGTCCGCCCTGGAGTATGAGCGGATCCGCGACTTCCTGATCCTGCACTACAAGGCGACCGAGCGGGACGACACGCCGTTCTGGCGTGAATGCCGGCAGAAGGAGATGCCGGAGGAACTGGCCCGCCGCATTGAGGTGTTCGAGGCCCATGGGCGGGTGACACGGGATTTCGAGGAACTGTTCACCGAGCCGAGCTGGTTGCAGGTGATGCTGGGACAGGGCATCCAGCCGCGCAGCTACCATCCGCTCGCGGAGCGCCTGTCCCAGCAGGAGCTGAAGGAGTTCATGGATGAGGTCAAGGCGATGATCGAGCATGAGCTGAAAGGCATGCCCAGCCACGCCGACTTCATCGCCCGCCACTGCCGCGCCACCGGCATGTGAGGGGCGCGGGACCTAGCTGCCAGGAGGTCAGGGCATGGGCGTGATGCCATGATCCATGGCCCAGATGGCGGCCTGGGTGCGGTTGGCGGCGCCGATCTTCCGCAGCAGGTTCTTGAAGTGCATCTTGACCGTGGACTCGCTGATGTTCAGCCGGTCCGCGATGGCCCGGTTCGACGGGCTGGCCAGCAGGCAGGAGAGTATCTGCGCCTCCCGCGGCGACAGGTCGTGGACATTCGCCCGCTTGTCCGACGGGTCCAGCAGGCTCATGGCCCGGTCCGGGAACACGGCGTGGCCGGACAGGGCCAGCTGCAGCCCGTGCAGTAATCCCGCCTCCGTCATGTCCTTGCCAAGGTGGGCCACGGCGCCTGCCAACATGCTGTCGGCCAGGGCCGCGTCCGACAGGTCGGCCGACACGACGGCGAGGGCCGCCTTGGGGAACAGCCGCCGGGCCGCGGCCAGGGCGGGCTGGCGCGCTGCCGGGCCGCGGCCGACCGGGTCCATCACGACAAGGTCGGGATCGTGGCGGCCCAGCACCTCCGCCAGCTCGGGGTAGGGGCCCCGCACATAGAACCCGGCGGCGGACAGCAGACCTTCCAGGAACTGCCCGAACCGTCGGTCCGCATCGATCAGCAGGACTGTCTGGGTGCTCATGGCTCACCAATTGTCCGACATTTTAGGAAATATCGATCTTAAATAATCACGAACATACGACCAAATGCGCACAGAAGGCAGAAAGTAGTCTATTGCCCGTGATTGTCGTTGGCGGTATATCACATTCCTGTTGGCCTGCCACTACTGTAGCATAGACTGGTGCTCAGCCGGTGGTGGTCTTTTCAGCCTTCGGGAGAGACGCGATGGAGGGGGTGGAGCTTCTGGTGCCTGCGCCCGTTGGCAATGCCAGCCGGGCCGGGCTGTTGGCCGACCCGGCGCCACGGCGCCGCAAGGCGCCCGCCATGCACTTCCTTATCGTGGAGGCGCAGTCGCTGGTACGCCATGGTCTTGCCCTGGCGATGAAGGAAGCGCACCCCGGCGCCTGGGCGCATGAGGCGGCGACGGTGGAGGAGGCGATCGGCGGGGCAGGTCGGCTTCCCGCGGTCAACCTGATCCTGCTGGATATCGATGGGGTGGCGGGGGCGGCGGATGCCGCCGTGCGGAAGCTGTCGCTCTGCTTCCGCGGCGTGCCGGTGATCGTGACCTGCTCCTTGCCGGATGTGGCGGCGGCACGGGCCTGCCTGTCCGCAGGTGCACGGGCCGTGCTGCTGAAAAGCGAGTCCACGGCCGTGCTTGCGCAGACGGTGAATTTCGTGCTGTCGGCGGGCGCCTACCGCCCCCTGCCGGCCTGGCTGGGCCTGGGGCAACTCCCCCGTCGGCCGCAGGAGGAGAATCCGGCGGACGTGTTCGGCCGCCTCACCCCCCGCCAGCGCCAGATCCTGGTGCTTCTGCAAGGGGGCGCGTCGAACAAGGAGATTGCCCGCGACCTGGGGCTTCTGGAGGGCACCGTGAAGGTGCACATCCGCGCCATGATGCAGAAGCTGGGCGCGGTGAACCGTACCCAGATGGCGTTGATGGCGGCGCGTACGACAGCCCGCGCCGCCTGACCGGGTTCAGTCGAACAGCGCGTCGATGTCGGACTGGGAAATCGTCTCCGCCGGCTTGGCGGGGCCGTGCAGTTGCAGGTCGCCATCCTTCCGATCGGTTGTCGGGGGCAGGGGCAGTGCCTCGAACTCCTTCTTGTTCCAGACGCCCATCATCGCCTCCACCCGTTGCTCGATGAAGGTGAGGGCCTGCACCACCTTGGTGATGCGCTGCCCGGTCAGGTCCTGGAAGTTACAGGCCTCGAAGATGCGGAGCGTGACCTCGTTCAGGTCCTTCAGGCGGGAGTTCTGATAGCCTTCGGGAAGCTGGGCGCGCACCTCGTTGACGATTTCCTCGATCTCCTCGGCGGCGCCGATGATCGTGTTCGTCGCGTGTTCGGTGGACTTCACGACAGCCGTCAGCTGCTCGCTCGCCTCCAGGAACTTGTCCTCCTGCGCCAGCGGGTGGCGCAGCTGTGCCATCTCCACCTTCGTGGCCTTGATCCGGCCGGCGATGTCGGAGATCTCCACCTGCATCTGCTCGATGAAGCTGTGGTCCTGGGTCAGGAAACGGTCCAGCTTCGCGCCCAAGGCGCCGATGGCGTTCAGCACGGCCTGCTGATCCGTCCCGGGCGCGGGGGCGACCGGTGCCGACAGGGCGACCGCGTCGACGCCAGGGCGGATCGCTGCGGGCTGGCCCGGGCGCAGCGGCTGCGCGCGGTTGGCCATCTGCAGTTCAGCCATGAACGGCCGCTGTGGCCCACGTGTCATCACCAGCACTCCCCATCCGCCCAACGGGTGGGATCACCCCGTCCGCGCACCCGAGAATGCGGCATTTTATGAAAAAGTCTAAGAGGAAAGCATGAAGCGGTGGCCGCCTCAGCCCCGGAACACGGTATAGCTCCAGGGGCCCAGGACCACCGGCACATGGTAGTCCTGCTCCGGATCGGCGATCGCCACGCGGATGGCGACGACCTGCAGGAATCGGGGCTCAACCTCCACCACGCCAGCGGCCCGGTAATAGTCACCAGCGTTCAGGTTCAGCAGATACTCCCCACGATCCAGCTCCTGCCCCTCCAGCAACGGGCGGCGGGGGCTGCCATCGGGTCCGGTCACCGTTTCACGCAGCGGATGCACGGCGTCATTCGGACCCAGCCAGAAAACCTCGATGTGCACGCCATCGGCGGGTTGGCCTGTCAGGCTGTCGGTGATGCGGATGGTAAGGCGGGCCATCTGTCTGCTGTCGGCTGGCTGGGGTGTGGCGATGATTGGGACCGGGGGCCGGGCTTGTCAATGGGCACCCGAGCCGTCGGGAACCGGCACGGTCGCCAGGGTGTTTCCCTGGGGACCTTCCCATGCTGTATGGAGCCCGCATCGTGACTTCGTCCCGTTCCCTGATCAGCCAGACACTTCCCCTCGGCCCCGTGAATGTGGGGCCGACGGAGCGGATCGTGACGGCGGGCGTCGGTGGCGCGCTGCTGCTGCTGGGGCTGGACCGCGGTCGTGGAGCCGGAACCCTGATGGCCCTGGCCGGTACGGTCCTGCTGGCCAGGGCGGCCACGGGCCATTGTCCGGCATACCAGATGATGCAGAGCGATGGGGATGGGGGCGGGCGATTCGCGGGCGGGCGGGCCGAGGATTTCGCCCGTGACGACTTCGCCAACGCCGAACTGGCCGCGCGTGGCCGGAGCTACCGCCCCGCGCCACGGCGCCAGGATGAGAAGGCGGAGGTGCTGTCGGGACCGCACCCATCAGCCGGCCGCAAGCCCGATGTGGCGCGGGAGGATATGGTGGAGCATGCGTCCGAATACTCCTTCCCCGCCAGCGACCCGCCGTCCTTCACGGGCGGCTCACGCGGGTAGGCCCGGGCCTACTCCGGCACGATCCACTCCACCTTCCAGCCGCCACCGCCCAGGCTCATCCGCTCCTGCAGCCAGGGGAGCGTCTCCCGAAGGCGGTCATCCAGCTGCCACGGCGGATTGACGACAGCCATCCCGCAGCCAACCATCCTCTCCACCCTGTCCTCCGGCGCCCAGGTCAGCTCCGCCGCCAGGATGCGCGGGATGCCGCTGTCCTCCAGCGCCTGGTGCAGGCGCCAGACGGCGGCCCGGTCCTTCACCGGGTACCACAAGGCATAGATGCCGGTGGGCCAGCGGCGATGCGCCAGCCGCAGCCCCTCGCTCAGCCGCTCATACTCGTCCGGCGCTTCGAAGGGCGGATCGACAAGGACCAGGCCGCGACGCTGCCGGGGCGGCAGATGGGCCTTCAGGGCGAGCCAGCCGTCCATATGGTGGATCTGGGTCTGTGGATCGTCCCGGAACTCCTGCTTCAGCGTCCGCACATCGTCCGGATGCAGCTCCGCCAGGACCAGCCCATCGCCCTCGCGCATCATCGCACGGGCAAGCCGCGGTGAGCCCGGATAGAAGCGGAGCGGGCGGCCGGCGTCGTTGCCGGGACAGCCTCGCACCGCGTCCATATAAGTCGCCAGGGCGGGGGGAACGTCCGGTGCCGACAGAAGGCGGCGGATACCCCCGTCCGCCTCCCGGGTCTTCTGTGCCTCCACCCCGTCCAGGTCATAGCGGCCGATCCCGGCATGGGTGTCCAGCACGGCATAGGGCGCGGGCTTGGCGTTCAGCCGCTCCAGGATCATGGACAGCACGGCATGCTTCACCACGTCGGCCGCATTGCCAGCGTGATAGGCGTGGCGGTAGTTCATCGCTTCCTATCCACTCACATTCCCTCAGGGCAGTTCGCCGCGCAGCTTGACCGGGGCCGTGCGGGCGACGCCAAGCTTGATCTCCCGCAGGGTGATGTAGACACCGCTGGCAATGACGATCAAGGCGCCCAGGATGACCATGGCGTCCGGCACCTCACCCCACAGGATGAAGCCGTACATGGTTGCCCAGATCATGGCGGTATAGTCGAACGGGGCGACGACCGCCACGGGTGCCTGGCGGTAGGCGTTGGTCAGCAGCACCTGCGCCAGCCCGCCGATCAGCCCGATGGCGATCAGCAGGGCCAGGTCCATCAGAGATACCGGCATGACGAAGTTCACCGGCAGCGCAAGGGCACCGCCGACGGACGCCGTGACCATGAAATAGAAGACGATCGTGGTGTTCGGCTCTGTCGAGGACAGGCGGCGGATGCCGATCATGGCCAGCGCGGCGAAGAAGGCGCCCGCCAGCGCCAGCATCGCCCCCAGGGCCGCCGGGTCGTCCAGCAGCCCGGCCCCACGGCTGACGGAGAGATCGGGGCGGAGCATCACCATCACCCCGGCGAAGCCCACGACAAGGGCCACCGCGCGCCGCCACCGGACGGCTTCCCCCAGCAGCAGGATGCCCAGGATGGTGACGAAGAACGGGGCCGTGAAGCTGAAGGCCGCGGCATTGGCAAGTGGCAGCAGGCTCAACGCGGTGAAGCCGCAGCCCATCGCCAGGGCCCCCGATACCGACCGCCAGGCGTGACCCAGCGGGCGCTGCGTCTTCAGGCTTTTCCAGCCGCCCGCCTGCGCGATCAGGGGCCAGATGACCACCAGCGCGAAGACCGAGCGGAAGAAGATGATCTGGTTGACCGGGTAGGTGGTGCCCAGCGACTTGATCATGGCGTTCATGGACGCGAACATGAAGATCGCCGTCGCCATGCTGGCGATGGCACGGCCGACGCTGGGCGGGCGGCCGATCGGGTCCGGGATGGGCATCGCGGGGTCCGGGGGCTTCGGAAAGGCTGCGGCAGCGGGGCCGCCGGGTGCCAAGGTGGCTGAACATACGCGCGAATGCCAGTGGCTGCGCGGTATGGCAGTCCCCAGCGGGCCGCCCGGGAACCTGGTGTCAGCTGACCGGCAGGCCGGCGGCGGTCTGGAAGGCGCGGCGGGTCTTCGGCGCGATCTCCGCCGCCTTGGTCGGGGGGCAGCGCTTGGCGTCGATCAACTCCGCGGAGGGGGAGCCCAGGCCCACCAGCTGCGTGCGCACGCGGCACTGGTAGTTGAGACGCTTGTCCCCCGTGCCGCCGCTGTACCGCGCGATGGCCGCAGCCCAGCTGCCCGTTTCCTGTCGCAGACGGACCAGATAGCGGGCCGCGTAGCGGACATTCTCAGCGGGGCTCACGATCCGTTCCACCGGGCGGAACGCCGCCTTATGGTGGGCCACGGACAGCTGCATGCATCCGGCATAGACGTTGTTGCGCAGCCGCCCGTTGGCGTCGCGCAGATGCGCCACAGCCTCCCGCTCCGTCTTGGGGAAGAAGGAGCGGCCCTGCACATTCACGGCGAACGGCGCGGGCACGCCGCCCTGCCCACTCTCAACCAGCGCCACACTCAACAGCAGGCCCGCGGGGATCTTCATCTCCCGCTCCGCCGTCAGGATCGCATCCAGGCAGCCATCGGCCTGGGCCGGCGCCGGCGCGGCCACCGGGGGCTGCGGCTTCTTCTGCGGCGCCGCCGCCAGGGCAGGGGCGGTGGTGGCGAGCGGGACCGCCGCCACCAGGGCGGCCAGCAGTAGACGCGCGAAGGGGTTCGGCGAACGGCGCAACCGCGTCATGCTCCCACCCCCTCCAAAACGTCACCGGTCCCATGTGCCGGCCGCATAGCGATCCCAGATTCAGGCGCCGGGAGTCAACGGATTCTTTCAGAAAGGGGTAGGATCAGCGGAAATATCCCCAAGGGAGTGGGGGTTGACCTGGGTCAATGTCCCCATCGCTTGTGGAGTCGATGATCGCGCCAACGCCGCCCAGAGGGGGACGGCCGATCGGAGAAGAAGGCAGGAACCGCCGTGATCGAAAAGCATGACCTCGTCCATGAATTCCCGGAGCACCGGGAGCGCATCCACACCCTGAAGACCACGAACAACCACTTCGCGCGGCTGTTCGCCGAATATCATGAGGTGGACCACGCCGTTCACCGGATGGAGACCGGCGCCGAGACCGCCTGTGATGAGCGGCTGGATGAGGCCAAGCGGCGCCGCTTGGCGCTGAAGGACGAACTGTATGCCATGATCAAGCAGTCCGCTGCCTGACGCACGCAGGGCCGCGTTAAGGACTGGCGGGATATGATCTGCGGCGCCGGCATGGCGCCGCAGCCAGTCCCCTGATTTCCGCAGTTGCGGGGGCGGGGCGGCCTGCGCCAAATGCCGGTACTGGCGCCACCCGGCGCCGGTCCTTCTGCACGGCGTCTGCGCCCCGGGGCCCCTGATCGTGACCGACATCACCGCCGCCCTTCCGGACGGCTTTGCCAATACCGGTTCCGCCGCGGCGGAAGCCGCGCTTGCCGCTGCTTACGACCATCTGGACAGGGGGGACGAGGAAGCGGCGGCAGCGGCCATCCGCACTGCGCTTGCGCTTGACCCCGACTTCCCGGAGGCGAATGGCGCCCTGGCCGAGTTGCTGGCCCTGGACGGGCACTTTGCAGAGGCGGCGGCGCACTACCAACGTGCCCTGGCCGGCGATCCCGGCCGCACCGCCTGGCATCGGGGACTGGCAGCCAGCCTTGAAGCGGCCGGGCGCGACGCGGACGCGATCGCGGCGGCGCGTGCCCTGCTGGACCGGCGCCCGGACGATGCGGCGACGCACCGTCGGTTGGCGCGCCTCCTGATGCGGGCGGGCGACCACGCGGCGGCGCTTGACCATGCCTGGCAGGCCCGGTTCCTCGATGCCAGCCTCTCCGCCCTCGTGGAACTGTCCGAGGTGTTCCTGGCGGGGGAAGAGCCGATGGCGATCGCCGAGCTGTTGGAGCCGGCCCTGTGCCGGGCGGAGCCGGAGTCGCAGGATCAGGGGCCGGCGCTGGTCGCCCTGGGCCGGGCGTGGACGGCGCTGGGGGAGCCGGCGAAGGCCCGGCGCAGCCTTGCAGCCGCCCTGCCGCCCGACGGCTCCGACCCCCACGGGGCCGCCCCGCTTCTGGCTGCCCTTGATGGGCCGGAAGCGGGGGAACTGACGCCGGCCTTCGTCCGCGCCCTGTTCGACCGCTACGCGGATCGGTTCGAGTCCGACCTGGTCGGCAAGCTGCGCTACAGCGCGCCGCAGGCGCTGCGGGAGGCCTTGGTGCGGCTGGGCTTGCAGCCGGCCGGCGCGCTCCGCGTGCTGGATGCCGGGTGTGGGACCGGGCTTGCCGGTGTCGAGCTTCGACCCTTCGCGTGCCATCTGGCCGGCATCGACCTAGCGCCACGGATGGTGGAGAAGGCCCGGGCGCGCGGCATCTACGACCATCTGGAAGCCGGCGACCTGATGCAGGCATTCAACGCGCCGGTCCCCTGGGACCTGATCGTCGCGGCCGATGTCATGGTGTATCTCGGCGATCTAGCCCCCGTGCTGGCAGGTGCGGCGCGCGCCCTGGCGCCGGGCGGTCGCATCGCCTTCACCTGCGAACGCGGGGAGGGGGAGGGGTACCGCCTGCATGAGGGCCGCCGCTATGCCCATGGGGAGGCGCATATCCGCCGTGCCGCGGCGTCCGCGGGGCTGGCCGTGGAATTGATCGAGGAGATGGTGCCGCGGTGGGACCGGGGGCAGCCGGTCCCCGGGATGCTGGTCGTCCTGCGGCGCGCATAGCCGCCGCCTGGGGCATCAGCGCGGCGCCGGCTCACCCTCCAGGTGCCAGTCGGCCGCCAAGCCGCCCCCTGCATTCAGCGTGACCCCCAGCCATCCCCGGGCCGGGAGGAGATGGCGCCCGGCCCCCGGCCAGCCGGTGAGGTCGAGCGTAAGCCCGCCGGGCAGCTGATCCCCCCGGGCAGCCATCCGCTCCAGCACGCGAAGGTCGGCATCCGCCGGCGGGGGCTGGACAAGGGGCGGGATCAGCAGCTGGTCGATCTCCAGCCCAAGTCCGCGGATGCTGCCCCTGCCGGCCACGCCCAGGGCACCCGACAGGATAGTGACGTGGCACCGGGTCTCCCGCGCGAAGCCTGCCAGCAGGCGGATCAGCCCCTCCCACTGCGCCGCCATGGCCGTGCGCCGCCAGGCGCTGCCGACCGGGCCCTCTGACCGGCCACGACCGGGAAGCGCGCCGATCACCCGGTCCATCAGTCCGGGCGACGGGAACGCCGGCGGCTCACTGGCCAGGACCAGCAGGTGGCGGCAGTCGCGGAACCGATCCAACCAGTGCGGAAGGGCGGCAAAGGTCCCGCTGGACAGGAGCCGACCGTCCCCACGGGCGGACAGGAGGTCGAAGATGAGCAGCCCGGTGCCATCCACTACCAGCCCCTGGCTGTGGTCCGCCGGTCCCTCCACCGCCGCGCCCCAGACGCAGTCCGGGGCGTCGTCATCCGCCATTCCCAGCTGGAACAGCCGGGCAGCCCGGGCCGCGGAGCCGAAGATGGCCCGGTACAGGGGACTCATCCGCTCCCCGTCCGTCAGCCCGGCCCAGCCGGGGAAGATATCCCCCTCATCCCACCCGGCGAAGAGGGGAACCGACGCGAGCAGAGCTGCGGGTTCCGCCTGGCTCCACGCATAGCGGTAGCTGGCCAGGAACCAGACGTCGAGCTGTAGCGAAAGATCCTCGGGCACCGCGGCTCCTGCGCGTCGCGCCGTCGTCAGATCGGCCAGCTTGCGCAGGGCGGGGATGTGCTGCCACAGGCCCCCGGCCTCGACCTGCGGGCCCCCGCTGAGCAGCATGTGCAGGGGAGAGGCACGGTGGCTGCCCAGCAGGTGGGACCACCGCGCATTGCGCGGATGCCCAGGCAAGGGGCGGGAATCCTCCCCCTCCTGGGCG
The DNA here is from genome assembly GCA_029853055.1 of Scenedesmus sp. KT-U. Classification (NCBI taxonomy): domain Eukaryota; kingdom Viridiplantae; phylum Chlorophyta; class Chlorophyceae; order Sphaeropleales; family Scenedesmaceae; genus Scenedesmus; species Scenedesmus sp. KT-U. Next base: position 12,176 of record JARWLF010000828.1, read on the forward strand.
GCGCCATTGACATGGGCGAGGCGGAGTGGGGAGGAGGTGCCCGGGACGGCGAAATGCCATGCCGCATCCTGGTAGAGGAACCCGTACCCCGCGCGGCCATCCAGGGGGCCCCGCGGCACGGCGAAATCGTAGCGCCACAGGCTCAACGGCCCTGTCGAACGGTCGACATGTCCCCAATCGTGCAGGAACCTGGGCGGCACCGGCAGGCTGACCCCCTCGACCTTCAGGTCCGGCGGTTCCTCCTCTCCGCCCATCAGGACACAGGCGGAGACACGCCAGCGGTCCCCCTGGGTCCCCCGGGCGTGCAGTATGGGGCCGAGCACGAGTTTCGCGGGCGGCCGTCGGCGATGGCGTGCGTTCATGGGTTGCGACCGGGAAGCACCGGCTGGCCTCCCCGTGCTGGCGGGCTGCCTTGTCCGCGGGAAGGGTCAGCTCTGTCCGACGTTCTGTGCTCCGCCACGTAGCAGGGCCAGCATGGATTCAGGGACCGGCTCCTCCATCACCGGGTCATAGAGCCTCTTCAGCTCATCCACCTGTCGGCGATAGCGGTTCAGCATGCTTTGGGCGGCAGGATCG
>JARWLF010000829.1:0-12741 GCA_029853055.1 Scenedesmus sp. KT-U
AGGGCCGTCTGCAACATTCTGATTGCTGTAACTGTGACACCCAGAAGTTGAAACAGCTGCTCAGGCAGTGTCACGTGCTAAGCCTTACACTGCAGGATTTGTCTAACGGATTATGACAACCACAGCACAGCACGACTTGGCTCGCATGTGTCACAACCAGATGGATGTCGCAACTCAAATACCACTGTCCCAGTTCCGAATTCAGCATCACGGCAGGCTGCCGTTCTGACCTTCCAACTTGCAATTTGGTCTACTATGCCACACACCATTTCAACAAGTACAGTCTCTTGTCTTCTCATGACGTACAGAAACAAGCCAACCGAGCCTCTGCGCCAACCCTCCCTCCTCATACTCAGCCCAACCAATGAACTCTCAAGCAACGACAGGCAGACAGCCAGGCACTTTGTGCAAATGACTGCTGACACAGCAGAAGTGCATACAAACCAGCCTAGAACTTGAGTGTGTCCTGTCCTGACAGCTTGCTGCGCTCATCAATGCTTAGGCCTGCCTTGCCTCCTGCTGACTTTGCGAAAGCTGGATGTTCCATGATGGCCTGGAACAGCTGTGTGCCTCTCAAAGCATTTGTCAAAGGCATGTGGCCCTTTGGTGCATCGAATGTGTACTTGAACTCTGCTGGCCACTTGCGATATACATTGTTCTCCCCAACAACCCAGTCAATGGCTTGGAAGAATTTAGGCCACCTGCGGCCAGCCTGTAGGCAAGTACAACACAGCACAAAACATCATGGCTTATCCAGGTTCGAAAAAGCACACAAAAGCAACCTGACATGCACTCGTGACACAGCGTACACTGTGCTGCTGTGTGACGAGATTGAATGTATGACTGTGACCGCCCTGGATGTTGGCATAGCAACAGTCACATTCCCATACATAGTTTAGCAATGGAAACTTGCCATTCCAGGGACGTCAGGGCTGCGAACATCAGAGAGGTTCTCACCTGCACCCACATCTCCTTCTGTACACTGTAACCAAACTTGTTGTTGCTAGCTGCCCGCCACAATGCATCGACTGTCTGCAGGTCAGCTGCAGGAATTGTTGGCACCTCTGTGAAGTACACCCAACCGCGCTGCTGTGCCCCGCTGCCTGCCATCTTGATCAGCAATGCCCGTGTCTCATCGTCTGCTTTACGAACATCACCAGCTGCTAGGAAGTCACGAAGTGCAGAATAGTCCAAACCAAGCTACGAAGCAGGACACAGAAAGTTGCATGTTACAGAACACATATGTCATGCAAGGCGCATATGACAGGTTGCTAGCTGGCCAGACACTAGTCGTCAACCGATGTACTATTGCGTGAACTATTGCCGTAAGAAAGAAAACCTGTTTGAACAGACATGTTTCGAGCAACACAACAAAGGTACAGTTGAGAGACACCAACCTCAGCCCAATTACTGTTGTGCTACAAGAACATCTGAACGAGGTATCTTGCAGCGTAGTATGAGTCAATGAGTGATTGTCTGCGTATATGCAAGCCCTGGACGCACCTCGCTGTTGAGTGAAATTTCTTCCAACTTGGCTGGCCCACTCTTTGCTGGTGTAGACACAGATGAAGAAGATGTGCCACCCACTATGCTACTGTCGGCGAACAGCGACACCTCATCTAACTTTCCAGCACGACATCTATGCTGTTGCACACGCTGAGGTCCTCGGATAGATGCTGGCACGACTCTGCTGCATGGCTGGGCAGTAGAGCATCGCTTGGCCGCCCCATGCGTGATCCGCCTGTGCTGCAATGCGTGCGCCATTCTCACTCCAACAAAATTTGTGAATTAATGAGTTGTACTGCTCAATGTCGGGCAATCGATTTGCTCAGGATCTCGTGCACCAGGCAAGCACTTTGTTCCTCAAGCACAGTCTTGACTGGAGACTGACCTCAATATGTAGCTTGTGCAAGATCGGTAAGCTTCAGTCCCTGTGTGCGAGCCAGAGCTGACTATCTCCAGGAAGATCTTGCCAATAACAGGTGCGCACTAACAGCCCATCCCCAATCTGCACGCTCGCAATGCCTTATGCATACTCGTTGGTCGTATCAGTTCTTATGTCTGCCTACTATCGTTTATGGTGCATCTTGAAAGCCAATATAGCGAGCTTCACCGGTGTCACACCCGTCTGATTTTGGCAGGCGAGCATAGACTAGCAGCGGACGCTCGTAAGCATAGTTTCACGCAAGCAGGAAGCAATTCCAGAGCACATCAATTCAGGTGGACAAGCTCGTGACTGCAGTGTATCATGACATGTGCTGTTCACAGTACACATGACAGCACACCAGTACAAGTCACAAAGAGCACGCCAGGCCGACACGTACGTGTTCGGTTCTTGAGCTGTGCGTTCTGCACAGAGATGGATGCAAAAAAACGCTGAGTGCAGTATTGTGGCACTGGGTGAGCTGCACACCAACCACAGGAGTGCATCAGCCTACTGGTACAACTGGACTCCAGAAAGGATGAGCCTCACTGGCCCTCCTTTGCATCTGCAGCTGCTGCTGATTGAGCACAAGCACTCGCTGCAGCGTTCGCTTTGTCCATCTTGGCCACAAAAGCATCCCAGAGCTTGCTACACATGTTGCCGCTCAGGATAGTCTGGTATGCCACCAGCTCCCGCCCTCTGTCATCCTTCTGAGGAATCAGTATGCCCTTCACCTCCTTGTCAGGCAGGGTGACTGGAAACCGATAAACAGCTTTCACACGCACCTGCATGACGTGTTGCAAGGCACATGATTCATGTTCAGCAACAAGCCAGAGACGATTCACTGATGGTATCATGCAGGCGAACTGTGGTCAGCTGAACTCCAACACATGCTTAGCCAGCTTGCCATCCAAACAAGGAGCTCTGGCTTATGCACCAGGGTGGTACAGAATATACAAGCATTTGCCCAATTGGTGTCAGCAACAGCTGCCTTGGCCTTGTTGCACAAACCATCTATTCTTTTTCCAGCAACTAGCATCAGCACCAGCATTACTCTTCAATGTGGTTTGTCAGTGTTCAAATCCGCAAGTATACTCTCAACTCTGCACCTGTTTCATGTTCCTACCTGACAGTCATAGTTCCTCTCATATCCTGGCAGCTCATGTCGGGGCAGTTTCTCCGCTGCAACATCAGGTCTGAACATGCCATACAGCTCCCTCCGCTCAACATCCCACAACACCAGCAGTGTGTCCTTCTCAAGCTCAGAGCGATCAAACACAACATCCTCCCTGCGCTTGCTGACGAAGACACTCCTGCGCAGACACTCCTGCGCCATCTTGCTGTCCACATTGTAACACCTGCCCAGGCCTAACCTACTTGGTTTGGGAGGTACTGGCCCAGCTGCATCTATAGGTTCTGCTGCAGCAGCATCTCTGTGACTGCTGCTATTACCAGCCTCATGCTGACGATCTCTATCTGATCTTCCATGCTCCCTACCCGCCCTATCATGTCTGCTGTCTGACCGGCCGTACTCCCTGTCTGACCTGGCATGGTCCCTGTCAGACCTGTCATACTCCCTGTCTGACCTCTCACGCTGCCTGTCTGACCTGGAAGGATCCCTGTCTGACCTGCTGTGCTCCCTATCCAATGGCCTATCATCCCTCTGCTTAGGCAAAGCTGTCTCCTGTCTGACAGACTCATGCAAGGACTTGTTGTCTCTGCTGTCCCTGCTAGCCAGGCGATCAGCCGGCGCACGACCCCTGCCATCTCTACTGTCCCATGCTTTGCTGTCCTGCTCCCTATCATAGCCACCGCCGTCCTTGTGTTCCTTGCTACCTTCCTTGTCGTCCTTGATATCCCTGTTGTCACTGTTTGCCTTGTGATCCCGGGCCTCCCTGCGGTCCCCACTAGGCCTGCTGTAGTCTCTGCTGGTATACCTGTTATCTCTGCTGTCTCTTGGACTCCTACTACGGCTGTGTCTGCTGCGGTGATGTTGCGAGCGACTGCCATCCTGCTGACTGTCACGAGCCCTGTGTACACGATCACCAGCAGTAAGCCTGTAAGAGCAACCACAGCTGGCACATGACATACAGAAGCCACTACTTCACAATGGCCACTACACAGCTACATTTGAGGACCTTGCTCTATGCAAATGCATCTATCAAAGGTACCACAACAATAGATGACTTGACTCAGACTGTCACCTGCTGCTGCTTCTGCTCCTGCTGTGAGACCTTTCTCTGTCCCTGTCCCTGAGTCTGTCCCTACTTCGCTCCCTGTCACGCTCCTTATCTCGCCTGCAAAGAGATTCACAGCAGCATCAGCACCTCTGACACTGCTGACAAGACACATTCGGGACACCACACCCATAGCTAGACAGGGGTGACTACACACTGTGATGATGCTTCAGATTCTACTCTGCGGCTTGTATGCTGATGTGCGTATCTCCTGACACAGAGACCCTTCAGTCGGCAGCAGCATACACTATGATGCTCGCATAACAAATAACAACTGGCTGTGTACTAGCCCAAAGTGCAGTCTACCATCACTACTACCAACCTGTCATATCTGTCATTGTCTCTGCCGCGGTCCCTACTGCTGCTGCTGTGTCCCCTACCGCAGCCCTCATACCTCCTGTCACCATCTCGCCTGTCCCGCCTGTCACTGCTCCTGCTTCTGCTGCGACTCCTGCTGCGCCGACGACTGCGGCTCCTGCTTCTGCTGTAGCCACGCCGCTGCTGCTTGCTCCCGATGGCTGTGCCCGACTTGCTGATAGAAGCAGCAGCAGTTGATGGTGTCATCAGGGCCTTGCCAGGTGTGCCAGCTGATGCTGACTTGGCAGCAGCAGCAGCAGCAGGAGTGGCGGGCACAGTTGCAACAGAACTAGCAGTGCCGGACAAAGGACGCTTAGCAGCAGTAACGGGTGTCGCCTTGGCAGATGGAGGACGATTGGAAGCTGCTGCTCCTCCTCCACTGCTTGCCCCTTGTGCAGAAGCTGATGTTGGCCTGTTGCTACCAGCAGCATTTGCAGCAACAGCACTCCTGCTAAACCCTCCTGAGGCTGGTCTGTCACGGCTAGCAGCATTGCCGCTGCCCTGGCCTGCAGGATTCTTGCTGGGTGAAGACTGTTGTTGGTGGTGCTGTTGTGCAGATGCAGGTCTGACACCACCAGCAGAGCTAGGTCTTTCTGCTGCAGCAGACGCTCCTGAACCAGTTGCTTGTTGCCTTCTGCCAGCTACAGATACATTACCATCAGCTGCTGCTGCTGCTGCCTTCTGCTGTGGGGCTTTGAAGGAGGTACCTTCACCCGCTGCTGCCGCTTTGTGCTGACTGGCAGCAGCTGGTGGGTTCTCCTGCTGCTGCTGCTGCTGCTGCTGCGGTTGTCCCTGCTTCTTATGATGTGAGTCACCGCTACCAGAAGAATCACCACTACTGCTACTGCCATCACTACTACTACTGCTGCCACTGGTACTGCTGCTGCTGCCATCACTGGTAGGCGAGCTCTCCTTCCTCTGCTTCTTGGCTACCTGTTGCTGAGGCTGCTGCTGCTTGTATTGTTGCTGCTGCTGCTGAGTGGATGCAACACCTTTCTCACCAGCATCACTGTGCTGAGTGGTTGCTGATATGGCTTGAGGGTGTTGCTGTGTGAAAGGTTCAAGGACAGGCTTGGCTTTCATTGCTGATGCCCTATTTGGTGTTGCTGCTGCTGCTTGTAGTGTTGTGGAAGGCTCAGCAGCAGCAGCAGCACCAGCAGGCCGATGGGTGGATCCCCTGCCAGTGGACCTATTGGCTGCTCCTGCTGCTGTCTGAGGCTGCAGCTGCTGCCGGTGATGTTGCGGTGATGGTGCCGAGGCAGCTTTGCTACTGTGAGCATTGGCAACAGCTGCTCCCGCTGCTGGTGCTGACAATACTGCAGATGACTGCTGACAGACAGTTGGCAACACCCGCTGCTGCTGGCTGGCTGCGGCTGCTGCTGCTGAAGGTCTTGCTGGGCAGAAACATGACGTACCCCAGGCCGCAAACTTTGCTTCAAAGTCTGCAAGGATCCAGCACAGTTACACAGAAAGCAGTAGACAGCAACGGCAGCAGGTAAGGGTAGGCTTTGCCATACAAAACATGCAACTGTTCACCTGTAATACACACAGACTGTTATACAACTGCCAGCAACATTAATCATGCCCTGTTGTGCATCAGACCTTATATCCAGAATGGACAGAAACCTGCAAGCAGACTGCTTTGCACATCAACCTGATCATCTAAGATACTTTCCTTCTTAGATCCACCACACTGCAACAAGTCACAAAACCCCACACAGCTGTGCCCGTATGTTACTTGCTGTCAGTGTACCTCACCTGCCAGGCTGCGTGTTGTCTTCTGCTTGTAGCTGGGTGCAGGTCTACTGAAGTCCCATCTGATGATGTCAGGAGAGACACACGACCAACGAATAACACCCCTCACAGCAGGACCAGCAGCAGCAGCAGTAGTAGTGGACACGGATGGAGTAGCTTTGACTGCTGCAGGCAGCAACGGCTGCGCTTTAGCCATCTTGGCAGCTGGAATCTTGAACTCTGAAGGCTTCGTTGCTGCTGCTGCTGCTGACTGCTGTGATACTGGTTTGGTGGCAGCTGCTACTGCTGCAGGTGGTGGTGGTGGCGGTGATGGTGACAGTGAGGACTCTGATGCTGGCAACGGTCGCTTGCGCTTGGCAAGAGATGTTGTCGTAGCAGCTGGCTTTACTACCTCTGCTGCTGCTGCTGCCACCGCTGCTGCCGCAGCTGCCGCTGCTTCCCAGCTAGTCCCTGCTGGTGATGGTGCATCAGGGTCCGTGAGATCTCCTGCTGGTGGTTTGTCAGCTATCACTGATGATATCAGCTTACTAACCCGGGCATGTGCAGCACTGGCGGCGTTGGACACGGGTCGAGGCCGCTGCCACTGCTGCTGTGGTCGCTGCTGTTGCTGCTGTTGCTGTTGCCCTACAATTGATGTGAGGCCCTTTTGCTGCAGACCTCTCTGTTGTTGCTGCTGCTTTGTGGCAGTGGCTTGCTGCTGTGGCTGCTTGTGTTGTTGCTGGTGAGCCTGTGCTTGTGCTGGTCTACCTTGCTGCTGCAAGCTGGTCACTGCTACTGCTTGTGGCCGCTGCTTACATTGTGCAGCTAAAGGCTGCTTCTCTGTGTCAACCACAGGTGCTGCCGATGCTGTTGCTGTTGCTGTTGCTGTTGGTGCCGCGGCTGCTGTTGATTCTGCCTGTGTTTGTGATGGACCCTTTGGCTCCTGCGGCATACAGACATGTGTCAGATAACTCACCACCACGCAACATACACACCACTAGCCTGCTGCAGCAAGAATATCCTTGCCTCGGCCCATGGTGGCAGAGCCAGTAACACTGCGTTGCGCTGCGTTGCAGTTCTAGTGCCACGGGCAAGCATACGAGCCATCACTAGTTCACAGGTATATGACCTGCTTTCTGCTGAAACCAGATGGGTGTGTGGCCACAGGTCAGTATGCATGTGCTAGTGACTACCAGGCATGTCTGCAGTATCAACCTGGTATGACAGAATGCTGCAGGAACAGACCCAGGTCTCTTGATGCTCACCTGCACCTCAGAGACTGCTGCATCTTGAATTGGCGCCGCCTGCATGCTGTGTGCATCTGCTGAGTTCTTGGCACTAGCTTGCTGAAGGTCGGACTTTCCTGCTGCTGTCTGTTCTACGGGCAATTGTGCTGGCCCAGCATCAACAGCAACAGCACCAACAGCTGCTGTGGGATTAGCACCTGCTGCTGGCAACTCAGCAGATTCATTTGTTGCTGATCTTCTTCGTGTCATTCTAGCTGGCTGAGGTGGCTTAGGTGACAGCTTAGACCGTGTACGCCGTCCTGCTGCTGCTGCTGGTGTGTCTGCTGGTGCTGCTGGTGCTGCTTCTGGCTCTGCTGCTTCAGTGCCTGCTGCTGCTCTGGCTCTTTTCCTCCTTGCAGATGCTGATGCTGAGGGCTCTGCTGGAGCTGGCGCATTTTGCTTGAACCCAACCATGGCAGGTGTGACTGATGCTTCTGCTGTAACATGGTCCAGTGCTGGTGGTGCACTTTGTGGTATAGCTACTGCTGATGATCTAGTACCATCACCTACTGTACCTTCTCTTGCTGCTGTTGATTCTGTTGTTACACTTTCATCCTTGACATCTGACGCAAGGTTGCCCTCTGGCAGAGCTGGTGCCGCCGCCACTGCTGCTCTTGGCGATGGTGCAGTGGCATCAAGGATAGCAGCAGCAGCAATGCCTGAACTGCTGCGTCTGGGGCGGATTTGTACTGATATTTGCAAATCCTGTTGGGCAGTGTCCGGTCCTGTTGCATTTGCTGCTTCTGCAGTGCCTGAGCTGCTGCGCCTGCTTCTGGTACGGGCAGCAGGGACATCTGCTGCTTCTGGCGGTGGTGCTGCTGCTGCCCTTGCAGCTTTGACTGATCGCTTGGTCCTGACAGGTTTGCTTGCTGGCTTTATGGCGACTGCTGCTGCTGCAGCTGAAGGTGATACCGGTGCTGCTACCTGCATAATTGCAACTGCTGCATCATGAGACTTGGCTGCTGCTGCTGCTTCTGTAGATTCTGCAGCTGCGTTGCCTGCAGGAGATGGGATGCTGACTGCCGCAACATCCTGTGCCACTGCTGTAGCTGGTGCCCGAGCTAGAGCAGCTGTTTGCTTGTCATTCTCAGCAGGTGACTTGAGAACAGCAAATGCTGCACCTTCCGTGACAGTTGCTGCCTGATCAACAGCAGCTGGCTGCTGCTCTGAATGTACTGACTGCGCCTGCTCTTTGTCAGTTGCTGCTGTTGCAGAAGCTGCTAGATCCAGTGACAGCTTGGACTGATCAGATGCACCAGCTGCTAGTGCTGCTGCAGGCTGGTGTGATGCTGGTACTGTAGGGTTGATCACTTGTGATGACCTGGCAAAAACTTGTTGTGACTGTGCAGCATGTGCTTGAGGAGCTGCTGCATCAGAGACAGGTGTGGGACCAGCTTGATCGACTGCTGGAAGCCCACTGCTCAGCTGCACATGCGCCTGAGCTTGTACTGCAACTGCTGCTGCTGGAGCCGCTGCTTCGTCCTTGCTGAACGTCTGTGCAGCAGGAGCTGTCGCACTCGGCTCAGAAGTGAGTGGTGCAGCTGAAGATGGGACTGCTGCAACTACACCTGGTTCCGCTGACAGTATCGTGCTGGGTGGCACAAGGGACGCAGCAGCGCTTGCAGTTGCTGCTGCAAGCTTACTGGCTTCAGCAGGTACGCTTGGCGGCTCATCAGCTGGTTGCTGCAGCTGCTGAGAATCATTGCTGGCTGCCTCTGCTGCTGCAGCTGCTTGCTTTCTGCTGCCACGACGAGCCCTGCGTGCAGGAGGCAGTGCTGGAGGGGGTGTAGTTGTTCTGCCTGTTCGACGTCGCAGCCTTGTAGCAATGGAGCCCTCCTCTGCGTCCTTCTGCCTCTGGTTACCTACTGCCTGATTTGATTTGGCTGCTTTTGCGAGCTTGTCATCGTCATGTACAGCTGGAGGGCTCACACCTGCAGGGCTGACAGATGCTGTGCTGGCGCGCTTTCCACGCGTGGTACCTCCACTTGAATTTGTTACATCTACTTGCTTTTCTGGACTACTTGTTTGTTGCTTCTGCTTTTCAGCAAGGGCAAGACTTGCTGCCTTGAGTGGTTCTGCAGCCAGACCATCTGCCACTACAGGAGTGGGAGTGCTGTGACGCTTACGGCTGACAGCTTGAGCAATTGGTATATCCTCATCTAGGTCTGTGTCGCTCATTGAACATATGTATCTTGATCGCGACGGGCACCCAACCGTATCAAGCGAACGAGCAAATCTCTTCAAGCTCTGAGGGAAACTTGGCAATCAATGCTTGCATACCCGCATTAGCCATCTTTACAATACCTTTCTAACTTTGAGGAGTCGGCATATGGAGTATTGGCAGATGGTTTGTATCAAGCAAGGAACCTATAACCCCAGTGTTCAGTTGTCCAGGCACAGCTGACTAAGGTGTTGGGCTGCAAGGGGAGTGTATGCTCAGCATCTGCGGTCAGTGCTAATTCTTTGTGTAGTGTGGATACATTGTGATTCAAAGTGATCATTTGGCAGGTATGGGGTCTGTGTTCATCAGCGGTAATGATGGCTCAGCAGGGGCAGGTGTTTGTGAACTCGAAAACATGTGTCACTGTTTGTCGAATTATACGCCCCCTCCAAGTTGGAGTATCATGCACTAGGGCTGCCGATGCAAAAGTTCGGAATGGGCATGCATAATGCAAGCAGTACATACATGCTGGGCAGTCTGTGCAAACAAGTTGACCAGAGCATGTTGGCAAACCATGGTCTGCTAAGTCGGGGGCTGTCCAACAATGTACCGACTCCAAGAACTTGTTGACATAATGCAGATGAGCTGTGAGTCGAGCACTACATGCCACAGCCTTTTCCGCTCGACCGTCGAGGTGTACAGTGTACATGTGGGCGTACCATACCCCTGCGAATCAAGCGTAGCATGGTAACAACCAACCTTGATTTATTCAATTACAAATGTCAAACAAATTTGTTGCATTCAGAGATACAGGTTATCTGTGATGGACTACTGCTGGTCACATATCAACATCATGCTACAGTCTGTAGCACTGCAGGGTGACAGCAAAGCTCTTATTGTCCAAAATTGATGGCCTGCACGGGACTGCTAACCCAAAAGACCATCCTGTAGCACTCACTGCTGCCACTGGATCTCATTCACCAATATCCAACAGCACAGCAGCTGCAGATTCTGGTACAGATGTGATCAATCCAGACAGTCACCATTATGATGGTCTATTGGATTTGACAACTCAGCTTCTGCACCATGCCACACAACAAAGACAGCAAGGCTGCTCCAAGCTGCATCTGTAACGATGTGAGCTGGCACCATTGGCGCAGAAAAGCATGCCATACATGCTGCCAGGGTCTATCGATCCTGTCCAAGGGACACATTTTGCCAGCTTTGCAGCAAGTAAAGCAAGCAAGTCCTTTGCCAGTATGCTGCAGTTATGAGCTCGCACAGACCACCGTAAACTGCTGCACGGTACATGTTGCCAGTAGCTGTGGAATGGCTGATGGTGAACCTGCTGGCTCAGACCCCAGAGCAACAACACGACATGAGGCAACCGAGACTATCGCATGGGTACCAAAAACACTGCAAAATTGCTACATCAAAAACAACTTGCTTGACACTTTACTTCTTCTTCTTGTTCTTGGCCTGCTCCTTGACATACTCGTCATACTTCTCCCAGGAGCCTGTCTTGACAACACCCTTGAACACTGTGCCAGCGCTGAAGGTGGGTGCATCGGTCTCAGGAATTTCAAGTGGCTCACCAGTTGAAGGGTTCCTGCCTGTGCGAGCTGCGCGTGTACGCTTCTTGAAGCTGCCGAATCCTGGGATGGTGACGGTCTGGCCTTCTGCCACTGACAGCATGATTTCGTCTAAGAAAGCATCAATGAACTCTCCAGCCTGCTTTACTGTTAGTTTCTGCTCCTCTGCTAGACGCTTAGCAAGGACTCCCTTGCCCACCGACTTTGTTTCCTTCTCTTCCTTTGCTGCTCCGGCCACAACTGCTACTCTTCTGACATAGCTTGCCTTGGGCGCAAGCCGTGTGGTCAATAGCATGCCGCCGCGTGCCAGCAGAAAGGCCATTGTTGCTTGTTGTTGTGTGATCTGTACAGCAGGGCGATGAGAAACGACGCTGATGTGTCAGAGCACACAAAGACGGCGATGGATGTCAGGAGATTCAGGAGACCAATATTGCCACGCTAATGTCCCGCAAACCACAGCAACACTTGAGCACTTCACAAAAACGCGGGCAAGTTGAACAGCAGGGCCTAGCAGACTGAACCCCAAGGTTTGGTAAATTCTATAAGCGACATGTTTGTTGTTGTTCTTGTTGTGAGAATCGATCAAGCTGCTGGTTCACATCCTGCTGAGTGCCATAAATCTCGTCTTTGCGTTCGTGCTAGCAAGGCTTAATCACTTGAAATCAGTGCTTATTGTCGCATTCGTGTTTTCACATCGTGCTCCTCGTAGAAGTGCGACCATATGTTACAGCCACGCACGATTGGAGGCCACGGAAGTGCCTATAGCGCTCCAGTGGTTCTGATAAGTCGCCAGCCCTCTAACAAATTGTTGCGAACGCGTCGGACTTTACTTACAGTATGCATGGTGAGCTCCTGGGCACTGGCAGGGGCCATGTATGGTGGATTTGCCTGCAAGGTTATCTATCGCTAATGCCAATCATGCATGCATCGAAACGGCCCATACATTTGCCCCACGCTATTAGTCAGACTAAAGATTGTACTAACGTGGTGGGACAATCTCTTTTTGTCACAACAGCCTGTGTCACTCACAGCAGCAGTAGCAGCACCCGCAGCAGAGTTCACCTATGCTGGACACTGATGATTTGTTGCTTGTTGCGTGCTTTCAGGCTCATCCTCGGAGAGTAGCGAAGGTGGCCAGTCAGATACAGCGGGAGATTAGCGAGATGTTCATATACGATAAGGTGCATTTTCATAAAGAGCAACAGAGTCGCTGCAGCTTTCCTGTGCTGTTCGCCCTTATGCAGCTACGCATCGATGGTCCGCCACAGTATGTTTGATAGTGTTATGACAAGCTGTCCTTCCGCATGAGCTAAGGCATTGACAAGTGCAGCTGCGCAGTGATTGCACATGTGAAGTCACATACCCACTGAGTACTGCCATGTGTGATGTGTCTCTGGGTGTCACACACTCGCATACCATCACGTTATCGTACGCATACTCACGTTCAGGT
>JARWLF010000830.1:0-12734 GCA_029853055.1 Scenedesmus sp. KT-U
CCCGCAGTCCTCCCTTTGGATCCGATACGGGAATGGCGCCAGCTTACCCTCGGTTTGGCAACAGTAACGGGCGGGTCGCGACGCAGGCCCCGTTACGGCATCTCATTGATTTGCTTGAGGGCGGCCGGCCTGTGTGATTCATTCTCCCGAACTGACGGGCGTGATGATGAGCAACTTGTTCTGGCTGACCGAGGAGCAGATGGAGCGACTGAAGCCGTTCTTTCCCAAGAGTATCCGAAGATCAGACAACAGTCCGGGGGATTGTTCTTCTGAGGATGGGCAAGCCGCGGGTCGATGACCGGCGTGTGCTGAGCGGGATAATCTTCATCAATCGCGACGGGTTGCGATGGTGTGCCGCCCCACTTGAGTATGGGCCGCCGAAGACGCTCTACAACCGCTGGATCCGCTGGAGCCGGATGGGGGTCTTCGCGCGGATCATGGAGGGGATGGCCTCCGGCGGCGGTGAGGAAAAGGTCGTGATGATCGACGCGACATACCTGAAAGCGCATCGCACGGCTTCGAGCCTGCGGGTCAAAAAGGGGGGCCGAAGATAAGCGCGGCCGGCTAATCGGGCGCACGAAGGGCGGGCTGAACACAAAGCTGCACGCGGTGACGGACGCCCGGGGCCGTCCCATCCGCTTCTTCATGACGGCAGGCCATGTCAGCGACTACATGGGCGCGGCGGCCCTGCTGCGCAGCATGCCGGGTGCGGACTGGCTGCTCGCAGACCGCGGCTATGACGCGGACTGGTTCCGCGATGCGTCGAAAGACAAGGGGATAAAGCCCTGCATCCCCGGTCGGAAGTCGCGTGGCAGGGCCGTCCGATACGACCGGCGCCGCTACAGACGCGGCAACCGGTTCGAGATCATGTTCGGCCGTCTTAAGGACTGGCGACACATTGCAACCCGCTGCGACAGGCACCCCAAGGTCTTCCTCTCCGCCATCGTCCTAGCCGCAACCGTCCTGTTCTGGCTTTGATGATCAATGCCTCTGGAGCCTAATCACTGACGGGCACGTTGGCTTGTAATTGATCGACCTCGTCCGTTATGTTTGGTCAATTAGATTGGCGTCCTGCCCCTTGCCGCATGACAGGAGAGCATGCCGTGTTGTTGTTTCCGCTGCCATTCCTGACAGCATTCTTCTTGATATTTCTTCTGCTGCATCTGTCGCGGTATGTTTCGGCCGGTCTGCCCGGGCTGGTGCTGGTCACTGTCGCAGCCTATGCGCTGCAATCGGTGTTGCTGGGTCTGCAATGGGGGCTTGGGACGGTGCCGCCTGTGGTGCTGATCCTGCTGGCGAATCTCCTTCCGCCGTTGACATGGCTCGCGCTGCACAAACTCGCCGGACAGAGCTTCGAGGGCTGGCGGATCGGCGTTGCCTGCGGCATCGCGCTTCTGGTGACCCTGAATGCCTGCCTCGTCTTCGGCTTTGCGAACGGGCTCGATGTCGTTGCGATCACGAATTACAGCATTTTCGGCCTGCATCTGATCTGGCAAGGCTGGAGAAAGGAACTGGACTGGCTGTCCAACCACCCGCTTAACAGCATTCTGCCGGTGCAGCGCACGTTCATGATTGCCGGGGCGGTGCTGGTGGGGTCCGCCTGCGTCGATGCGATCGTGTTGGCGGATATTCAGTGGAACCATACGAAATTCTCGTCCGCGCTGGTCGGCTACTCCAACCTGACATTGCTTGTCCTGCTGAGCGTGATCTTTTTCCGCGCGGGGGCGCCCTCGCGCCGCGTGGCGACCGAACCCCCGGCGCCGCCGCATGCCCGGACCGTGCAGACCGTGGGTGTCGAAACTGCAGGCACCGAAGAGGGCGCGCAGGAGATTCTGGATCTGCTGGATGCCGAGATGACCGATAACCATCTCTACCGGAATGAAAACCTCACGCTGGATCAGATCGCACGCCGGATCCGCATGCCTGCCCGGCAGGTCTCGGCTGCCGTCAATTCGCTGCGGGCGATGAACGTGCCGCAATATGTGAACACGTTCCGGATCCAAGATGCATGCCGGATTCTGGAAAGCACCGACATGCCGGTAACCAGCATCGTGTTCGAGGTAGGCTTTACCACCAAATCGAACTTCAATCGCGAGTTTCAGCGCGTGACCGGCCTGACCCCTAGCGACTGGCGCAACCGCGCCCGAGCGCATCCCCCGGCCCGCGGCAGCAAGGAGAAGCAGACGGACAGCGCGCCAATGACCGACAAGGGCGTGGTTCTCAACAGATGAACGCGGGCCGGACGGCCTGAAACCTGCAAGGCAGGGCAAGATCGCGATCAAGGACGTTTGAAACGGAAAGCCGGTCGCCATCCAAGCGCCAGGTCTTTCATGTTGGGTTCAATCAGAACCTGAACACGAGACCCGACATGAGACGCACTGATACCCTCTTGAAGGCAAGCTTGCTTGTGGCGACCTGCGGTGCGCTGTTTGCCCTGCCGCTGTCCGTGCAGGCGGATGATGTACAGACTGTGCATTTGTCGGGCGCGGTGCATACCATCCGGCTGCAAGGGGCGGGTACTGGCTTGCAGGTCGACACAAGAGCTTCGTCCGACCGAAGGCTTGAAGTGCTGGCCGAAGACAATATCGGATGTGCTTTCTCGACCCGGCTGACCGAACAGGACGGCGTGCTGGTGGTCGATGTGATTGCTGGTGGTTGGCGCTTCGGCCCATGGTGCGACCCGGATGTGAGGGTCACCCTGCCCGAGGGTCTGGCTCTGGACATCAGGCTCGAAAAGCTCGCGGCCGATATCCGCGGTGCATACGGGGATGTCAGCATCAAATCCCCGAACTCAGTTATCCATTTCGCGGGCAGCGCGTCGGCCTTCGACATAAGCGGCCATCGGGCGGCCTTGAAACTGAGCTTCCCCGCCGACATGGCACGGGATGACGTGAAAATCGATGTTGGTCTTCTGATGTCGGACATTACGTTCGATGGGACAAAATCGGGCAGTCTCTGACCCTGCCCGATGCCATCTGGCGCCGCGTCCTCAACGCCGGCGCATGGCGGGTGTTTGATCCCACGGTTTCAAAGCCAGAACCAGACGGTTGCGGCGAGAGGTCCACGCATGCGGGGACGCGGAGAGGAAGGACTTTGCGCATCTGTCGCAGCGGGTTGCTATGCATGTGGAGGATCAGAAGACAGTCCAGCGGACTGTTTTCCCGACGATTGGCCATGGATTGCTCATCATCACCCCCGCCAGTTCGAGGATTTGGATCATCCAGGCAGGGAGGCCACAAGCCGATTAACGGGTCCTGGCGCTAAGGAACTGACTTCAAGCTACCTCGCATCGCCCTCCAGGCATCTGGGTGTCGCCCCCGAGCCGCCGATCAACTCTCATCTCGCCGCGAACACGGCCGGTGGGCACTACAAGTGTGCTGTCGCTGTTCGGGCCATTGCCTCAAGTATCGCAGAAGCCGAGGCGGCACCCGGATCGACATGGCCGAGCGAGCGAGCGCCCAGCTTCGCCGAGCGGCCGCGGCGGCTCTCGATCTCCGCAGTGCGGTCGCGCCCCGAGGCGGCCGCGTCGGCGGCGGCGCGGAGCGCGGCAGCAGGGTCGTGGGCGCTTGTTTCTGCGGCGTTCGCCGCAGGAAGC
This sequence comes from Scenedesmus sp. KT-U, assembly GCA_029853055.1. NCBI lineage: Eukaryota > Viridiplantae > Chlorophyta > Chlorophyceae > Sphaeropleales > Scenedesmaceae > Scenedesmus > Scenedesmus sp. KT-U. The sequence goes on from JARWLF010000830.1 coordinate 3,596, forward strand.
CAGGCGTCGATCATCGTCTTGTCGCCGATGGCCGCGCCACCGCGCTTGAGGATGCCGTCGCACATGCCACGGACCCACCGCGCCGTCGCCGGGCCATCCAGGTTCAGGCGGTCCTGCACGGCAATGCCGGCGAACTGAAATGCGCTGGCATAAAGCGGGCCGGTCGATGCACCGACCGCATCCAGGAACGCGGCCGACATTCGCTGGCAGAGCATGGTGATGGTGGCATCGGCGGGCGCCTCGTCCAGAACGCGGGCAATCGCCGTCCAGCCGATATCCATGGTGATGCCGTGATCTCCGTCGCCGATGACGCCATCAAGCTGGGAAAGCCAGTCACGCTTGTCCCGGATTTCCTCGGCTGCGGCCTGCATCATGGCGCGGAACTGCCGGGGGGTGAGCGTGCCGCCGGTCTCCAGCATGGAGAGGTCCTGCGCCAGGTCGACTTCCGCGTGGGCCGCAGAACGCGATGGGCTGCGACGGCCCTGCACCGGTGAGGGTGTATCGCCGACCACCAGCGCAGGCGTGCGGCACGGCCGGTCCAGCAGGCGGGTCAGATCGTCATCGAGCCGCATCACGGTGATCGAGGCCCCCCCCATATCGAGAGAGGTGCAGTATTCGCCGACCCAAGTCCGATGCACGGCGATCCCGCGTTCGGTCAGATAGGCGGCAACGCGGCGGTTCAGGACGTAAAGCTCCAGCATGCCGGTCGCACCAAGACCGTTCACCAGCACCGCGACCCGCTGCCCGCGCTGAAGCCCCAGATCGGCGTCGATCGCGGCCATCAATTCGTCGACCAGATCGTCGGCACGGCCAAGGGGCGCCGAACGCATACCGGGTTCGCCATGGATACCCATGCCGATCTCCATCCGGTCGGGATCGATCTGGAAATGCGCCCGCCCCGTCTGCGGCATGGAACAGGGCGTCAGCGCGACACCCATGGACCGTGTCGCGTCGTTCGCGGCGCGGGCGGCGGCAAGGCAGGCGTCCAGATCGCGCCCCTCGTCAGCCGCCGCACCGGCGATCTTGAACACGAAGAAATCGCCCGCGATTCCGCGCCGTTCGGCCTCGCGCCCGGCGGGGGCCGAGGCGACGTCGTCGGTCACTGCCAGCGACCGGGCGGGAATGCCCTCGGCCGCGCAGGTCTCGGCGGCCATGTCGAAATTCATCACGTCGCCGGTGTAATTGCCGTAAAGGAACAGAATGCCCGCGCCGCCTTCGACCGCGCGCGCCGCGTCCATGACCTGCTGCGGCCCCGGCGAGGCAAAGACGTTGCCCACCGCCGCAGCATCGGCCAGCCCTCGGCCCACATAGCCCGCAAAGGCAGGCTCGTGCCCCGAGCCGCCGCCGATGACAATGCCGACCTTTCCGTCGCGCGGGCCGTCCACGGCGATGACGGCGCGGCCCGTCGGGCCCTCCAGTGCCAGCATGTCGGGATGGGCGGCGATCATGCCGGCCAGGGCCTCGGTCACGATATCCTCGGGCGCGTTCAGCAGGCGCTTGGTCGGGTGGTCGGTCATGGTCCCCTCCTCCTCAGGTGACGATGCGGCGTGCATGGGCGACGGTTTGATCCAGCCATGGACGCTCCTGCGCCTGTGCGGCTGCCAGATCGTCGCCCAAAGGCAGCCAATGTTCCAGAATGCAGCTGGTCTCGGGCGGGCAATGGGCCAATTGCGCCAGCACCCATTCCAAGGGCGCGCGACCCTGCCCCAGAGGCACGCCCCGGATGCGGAAACCCACGCCATGAGGATCGGGCTGGATGATGTAATCCTTCAGGTGCAGGTTGATCGTGTAGGGCGCCAGCAGGGCGACGGTTTCCTCGGTCCATTCGCCCGCGCAGATCGAATTGGCGACGTCCAGACAGACGCCCAGCTGCGGATCGGCGACCCGCTCCAGCAATTCGACCATGCGCGGCGAGGGATAGTTGAAATGGTTCTCGATGGCGATGCGGATGCCCGCCGCGCGGGCCTGATCCAGCAGGGGCCGAAGCTGCTCGGCCAGATCGGGGACCGCCAGATGCGCGTCGGCCTCGTCCAGCGCCACGCGCAGGATGCGGGCGTTCAGGCGGCGTCCGATCCCCAGATAGCGCGCCACCTCGTCCGCATCGAAGCATTGCGTGCCCAGTTCCAGCGCGATGCCGCGCGCGCCGGCACGTTCGGCCAGCTGGTGATGCTCGCTCTCTGTCAATTGGTCCAGCGGCAGGTTGTCGGCATATTGCACGACAGCCAGGCCGCGCGAAGCCGCCTCGTCCAGCAGATCGAAGGCGCTCATCGGCCGTGCGGGGCGCTGATCCCCGATCCCGATGTTCCAGCGAAAGGCATAGCTGCCCAGACCCAGTTTCATGCGTGCCCCCCATGCCCTGCCCCTGACCGGGCACCGCGCAGACTTGCCCGTCAGACGCGCCGCATCAATTTAGTTTTTCTACGCAGCTGCTAAATTTTTCCGACCTTACACGGCGCGCCTGTCCCGCTACCGTCTGTCTGCCGGCCATGCTGACCGGGAGGAGGAGACATGAACGTCACGACCCGGCCAGAGAACCGGCCCAACATATCGCTGGCCCGCAGGGCGTGGGCGATCCGCCGCCATGCCCTGCGCATGGGGCAGGTGCAGGGGCAGGGCTATATCGGCCAGGCGCTCGGCATCGCGGATGTTCTGGCGGTGGCCTATTTCCACGCGATGGAATACCGGCCCGAAGACCCCGAATGGGAGGGGCGCGACCGGTTCCTGCTGTCCATCGGCCATTACGCCATCGCGCTCTACGCGGCCCTGATCGAGGCCGGGATCATTCCCGAGGACGAGATCGAGACCTATGGCATGGATGACAGCCGCCTGCCCATGTCGGGCATGGCATCCTACACGCCGGGGATGGAGATCACGGGCGGTTCCCTGGGCCACGGCCTCGGCATCGCGGTCGGCATGGCGATGGGGCTCAAGCGCAAGAAGAACCCGGCCTTTGTCATCAACCTCATGTCCGATGGCGAACTGGGCGAGGGTTCGACCTGGGAAGCCGCGATGTCGGCCTCGGCGCAGGGGTTGTCGAACCTGATCTGCCTTGTCGATTTCAACGACCAGCAGGCCGACGGCCCCTCGACCCAGGTCCTGACGGCCGAGCCGGTCGCCGACAAATGGTCGGCCTTTGGCTGGCATGTCCAGCGCATCGACGGCAACGACATCGAGGCCGTCCGCACGGCCTTTGACGTCGCCCGCGCCCATCCCGGCCCCCAGCCCCGCGCGATCATCTGCGACACGGTGATGTGCAAGGGCGTGCCCTTTCTGGAGGCGCGCGAGATCACCCATTTCGTCCGCGTCGAGCCCGATGAATGGGACCGCGCGCTGGCGATCCTCGACGAGGAGGAGATCCGATGACCCATGCCAGCATGGCCCGCAAATACGAACCCCGCCGCCTGCCCGAGGGACCGCGCGCGGCGACCTCGGCCATGATCGCCTCGCTTTCGGCCGAGGGTTACGACACGGTCGCAGCCCCCTTCGGTCACGCGCTCGTCGATCTGGCCCGCCGCGATCCGCGGGTTCTGGGCCTGTCGGCGGATCTGGCGAAATACACCGACATGCACATTCTGGCACAGGCGATGCCCGAGCGGTTTCACCAGATGGGCATGGCCGAGCAGCTTCTGATGTCCGCCGCCGCCGGGCTGGCGCGCGAGGGCTTCATGCCCTTTGCCACGACCTATGCAGTCTTTGCCAGCCGCCGCGCCTATGACTTCATTGCCATGGCCATCGCCGAGGAAAACCTGCCCGTCCGTATCTGCTGCGCCCTGCCGGGCCTGACGACAGGCTACGGACCCAGCCATCAGGCGACCGAGGATCTGGCGATCTTTCGCGGCCTGCCCAACATGACGATCATCGACCCCTGCGACGCGGCGGACATTCAGGGCATGGTCCCGGCCATGGCCGCCCATCCCGGCCCGGTCTATGCCCGCCTGCTGCGCGGCAAGGTTCCCGACGTGATCCGCCGCCACAAGCCTGATTACCGGTTCCAGTTGGGCCGGGCGCAGATGATCCGCGAGGGGGGCGATGTGCTGGTCGTCTCGACCGGGATCATGACGATGCGGGCTCTGGACGCGGCCGAGCGGCTGGCGGCGGACGGGATCGGCGTGGCGGTCCTGCATGTGCCCACGATCAAGCCGCTGGACCGCGACACGATCCTGGCCGAGGCCGCCAAGGGCCGCCTGCTGGTCACCGCCGAGAACCACACCGTGATCGGCGGTCTGGGCGAGGCCGTGGCCGCCACGCTGATGCAGGCCGGCGTCACGCCGCGCTTCCGCATGATCGGGCTGCCCGACGAATTCCTCGAAGCCGGCGCGCTGCCGACGCTTCACGACATGTACGGCCTCTCGGTGGATCGGGTGGCCGCGACGATCCGGGGCTGGCTCTAGCCCCCAATGACAGGAGAAACGCCCATGGGGCTTCTTGACGGAAAGACGGCGATCATCACCGGCGCGGCCTCGGCGCGCGGTCTGGGCAAGGCGACGGCGCGGCTTTTTGCCGAACATGGTGCGCGTGTGGCGATCCTGGACCTGGACGAGGGCGCGGCCCGGGCGGCGGCCGCCGATCTGGGCGCGGATCATCCGGGCCTCGCCTGCGACGTGACCGATCTGGCGGCATGCCGCGCGGTCGCCGACCGGCTGGCGGCGGAATGGGGCCGCATCGACATTCTGGTGAACAATGCGGGCATCACCCAGCCGCTCAAGTCGCTGGAGATCCAGCCCGATCATTACGACGCGGTGCTGGACGTAAACCTGCGCGGCACGCTCTACATGAGCCAGGCGGTTATCCCGGTCATGCAGCGCGCGCGGTCGGGCAGCATCGTGAACCTGTCCTCGGTCAGCGCGCAGCGCGGCGGCGGCATCTTCGGCGGGCCGCATTATTCGGCCGCCAAGGCGGGCATCCTGGGCCTGACCAAGGCGATGGCGCGCGAATTCGCGCCCGACCAGATCCGCATCAACGCGATCTGCCCGGGCTTCATCGCCACCGACATCACCGGCGGCAAGCTGACGCCCGAGATGATGACCGGCATCCTGGCCGGCATTCCGATGGGGCGAGCGGGCGAGGCCAGCGACGTGGCCGGTTGCGCCCTGTTCCTGGCCTCGGACCTGTCGGCCTATTGCACCGGAACCGAGGTGGACGTGAACGGAGGATCGCTGATCCACTGACGAAGCCAACCTGCTGGCCATTGGAGGGGCCAGCGGTCACAAAAGCAATCAAACGGGAGGATAACATGAAGATCAAGCTGATGACGGCCCTGACCCTGTCGGCGGCCATGGCCGGACCCCTTGCCGCGCAAGAGGTCATCCTTGCCCACGGCGCCGCGCCCGGCAATCCGCGCGACGTCGCCGCGATCGCCTGGGGTGAGGCATTCACCGCCTGCACCGGCACTGCCGTCAATGTCGCGGGTGCGGCCACGATGGGCGATGATGTCGAGATGCTGACCTCGGCCAGCGCCGGGATCATCCAGGTGACGGCGAACAGCCAGGGCGCGATGTCACAGATCGTCCCCGAGATCGGCCTTCTGGGCCTGCCCTTCCTGTTCGCGGACCTGCCCTCGGCCTGGGCGGTGCTGGACGGCGAGGTGGGACAGATGCTGGACGAACGCGCGCAGGCCTCGGGGCTCAAGGTGCTGGGCTTCTGGGATAACGGCATCCGCCATGTGAGCCATATGACCAAGACCGTGCCGAACCCCGCGGATGTCGCGGGCATGAACATCCGCACGCCCCCCGACCAGATGACCATCGACATCTTCACCGCGCTTGGCGCGTCGCCCGCGCCTCTGGCCTTTTCGGAACTGCCGACGGCATTGCAATCGGGGGTGTTCGACGGGCAGGAAAACCCGCTGGCAAACATCTATTCGTCCAAGATTCACGAGATTACGAAATACATCACGCTGACCGGCCACAAATACGAGGCGACGCCCGTCGTCGCGGGGCTGGCTTGGTGGTCGGGTCTGGACGAGGCCACGCAGGACTGCGCGCTGAAAGCCACCGCCGAGGCTGGCGAGATCCAGCGCAACCTGTCGCTTGAGGCCGAGCAGACGCTGCGCCCGAAGATGGAGGCCGAGGGCGTGACCTTCGCCGAGGCCGACCGCGATGCCTATATCGCCGCGACTTCGGCGGTCTATGACGCCTATGCAAGCCGCTTCCCGGATCTGGTCGCTGCGCTTCGCGCGGCGGTCGGACAGTGACGGCTTCGCCCGATCGGCAGGGGGGCGCGTCCCCCCTGCTGCGTGCAGCCGACACGCTGACGGTGCTGATCACGCTGACCGGCAAGCTGATCGCCGTCGCCTGCCTGTGCGTGATGTTCGTGGCGCTGCTGGCGAATGTGGTGCTGCGCTACGGCTTTTCGGGCGGCATCGCCTGGGCCTACGAGATTCACGCCCTGCTGCTGCCCTGGCTGGTGGCGGGCGGGGTCGTGGTCGCCGCGGCGCAGGGAGCCAACATCGCCGTGACACTTCTGCCGGGCGTTCTGGGGCCCAGGGGCGCGCGGGCGCTGCTGGGGCTGGTCCAGGTCCTGATCCTGGTGATCGCCGTCTCGGTTCTTGTCAGCAGCCAGCCGATCCTGCGCGCGTCGCAGTTCCAGACCCTGTCCACCCTGGGGATCCGGCAGATCTGGGGCTACGCAAGCCTCGTCTTCGCCTTTGGCGGCATGGCGGCGATCGCAGCGCTCGACCTGATCCGCGTCCTGGCTGGCACTCTGACCTGGGACCGCGACGCCGGCCGCAACAGCCTGAGCTGAGGAACATGCCATGAGCACGATCATGATCGTCGTCTTCGCCGTCCTGATGGTTCTGGCCGTGCCGGTGGCGCTGGCGATGGTGGGCGGCACCGCCCTTGCCCTGTGGATCGAAGGCCGACCTCTGGCGGTGATCGCACAGCGCCTCTATTCGCCGACGCAGAGCTTTCCGATGCTGGCCGTTCCGTTCTTCATCCTGGCGGGCAGCCTGATGATGCAGGGGCGTTTCGGGGAATACCTCGTGAACATCGCGCGGCTCTTCGTCGGTCATCTGAGGGGCGGTCTGGGACAGGTCAGCGTCATCGGCTCGGTGATGTTCGGGGGCGTCTCGGGCTCGGCCGTGGCGGATTCGACGGCGATGGGCAACGCACTGATCCCTGTCCAGAAGCGCGCGGGCTATCCGGGGGGCTTCGCGGCGGCGGTGAACGCGTCGTCCTCGACCATCTCGGTGCTGATCCCGCCATCCATTCCGCTGATCCTCTACGGGCTTGTGGCGAACGTCTCGATCATCGACCTGTTCGTGGCGGGCATCCTGCCGGGCGTGCTGCTGGGCCTTGGCATGTTCGGCTGCGTCTGGTGGGTGGCGCGGCGCCGCGACCTGCCCCGCGCGCCGCTGGAAGGCGGCTTTCGCGCCTTCCGCAGCCAGCTTCTGATGGCCATTCCGGCCCTGCTGATGCCCGTCTTCGTCATCGGCACGCTGCGCTTCGGCGTGGCCACCCCGACCGAGGTCAGCGTCATGGCGGTCGCCTACGCGCTGGTGATCGGCGGTCTGATCTATCGCGACCTCACCCTGCGGGCGATCTGGCGCGCCTCGGTCGAGACGGCGGTGATGACCGGCGCGGTCATGCTGATCATCATGGCCTCGTCCACGATCCAGTGGCTGCTGACGGCCGAGCGTGTGCCGCAGAACCTGGCCATCTGGGTCACGGCGACGATCAGCGAGCCCTGGATGATCATCCTGGCGCTGAACCTCGTGATGCTGATCGTGGGCGCGTTCCTCGACCTTCCGGCCGCAATCCTTCTGCTGGGTCCGCTTTTCATGGGGATCGGTCAGGCGATCGGGCTGGACCCGGTGCAGCTGGGGCTGATGATGGTCGTAAACCTGTCCATCGGGCTTTACACCCCGCCGGTCGGCACAACGCTGTTCATCTCTGCCGGGATCGCCCGCGTCGGGATCGGAGAGGTCGTGCGCGCGCTTCTGCCCTTCTATCTGGTCGCGCTGCTGGTCCTTGCGCTGATCTCCTACCTGCCGGTGCTGACGATCTACTAGGGCGCACCGGGAGGCGTGGCGTCAAGAAAGCGGCAGCCCAGCCCCGTCAGGCAGGCCCGCGCCTCGATCTCGTGCTCGCGGGCGCAGGCGGCGATCCAGTCGGCAAAGCGCGCGACGATGCGCCGGTTCATGTGGCGCGGCGGGCAGACCATCCAATAGGCGGGAAAATCGATCACCGGGAACTCCGTGGACAGCGGAACCAGATCCCCCCGCCGGATATCGGCCAGGCACAGATTGACGCTGTCCAGCGCGATGCCCATGCCCTGCCGCGCCAGTTCCAGCGACATCGAGGACCGGTCGAAGGCCATCGGATAGGTCAGGTCCGGCAGGTCGATCCGCATCATCGCCAGCCACAGATCCCACCGGAACTGCGCCTTGACGCTGTCGATCAGCACGCCGTGGCGCAATTGAGTGACCGGATCGTCCGAAATCGCCCGCAGCCGCGCCAGATAATCGGGACTGCACATCGGCATGACCAGATCATGCATGACCTGCGTGACCGACAGGCCGGCCCATTCGCCATGACCATAGCGCAGGTCGAAATCCACGGCCTCGGTGTCAAAGGCGGTGAAATCCTGCGTCGCATCGACCCGGATCGCCCAGCCGGGATTGGCCGAGAGGAAGGCGCCGACCCGTGGCCCCAGCCAGCGCACCCCGAAACTGGGACTGACGCGCAGGATCAGGTTTCGCAGATCGCGCTGCCTTGTGATCGCGCCCCGCGCATTGCGGATCGCGCCAAAGGCCTGGGTGGCGGTCTGGAACAGGATCTCGCCCTCCTGCGTCAGGATCAGCTTGCGCTGCTCGCGCCGGAACAGGCGCACGCCGAACTGCCCCTCGAGCAGACGCAACTGCTGGCTGACGGCCGAGGGGGTGACGCCCAGCTCGGCGGCAGCCGCGCCGACGGTTCCGGTCCGGGCGACGGTCTCGAAATACTCGACAGCCTTGATGTTCAGATCACGCATGACCCGGATCATGCCTGCATTTGGCGGCCTGTCCAGCGGCAGATCACCGGTCCTTCCCTCACCCGATCCCGTCCATTTCCGGGGCCTTGACGAAGCGCCATGCGCGTTTGGGCCCGGCCATGACGTTGAGATAGTAGAGCTCGATCCCGTGCGGGGCGCCGCAGGG